>VWZP01010724.1:3514693-3571122 GCA_013396995.1 Dicaeum eximium
GGGCGGGGGGGGGGGGTAATTAGTGTTTAAAAAACCCAGCCATTGAATATCTCCCCACCCAAACCAACACACACACACAGAGAAAACCAATTCCCATGAAGTTGCATTAAAAAGTAAGATACATCACATTAAAAACAAACAACCTCCACACCACAAACCCTGATACTGAACTAAAAACAAATGATTCCCCACACCACAAACCCTGACAGACATGTGTAGAAGCCAACTCACTTGTGAAAAGCAGTGATTCTCTTCAGTGTTGACAAGACTTGATATGCATCATCTTCATCAGGTTCCTCTCCCTATTTAATAATCATACAGTGAGATATCTCAAGCAGTGCAGTCTAAATGAACTGGGGAACTTAGTAAAACCAAACACACACACCCCCAAAGTGGGGGGCAGGAGAGGGCACGGACCTGATTCTAAATTATTTATCATGTCATATATGCTTTCAGAAGAGTTAGACAGATAGGGCAGCAAGCAGTTCACATCTAGAGCTAGAGTCAATGATGTGAAATATCTTTTCCAACCTAGACAATTCTAGGATTCTATAAAATAGCAACAGAAGAAGAGAGAGGGGAGGGGGGTGGGGAGGAAGGAGAAGGAAAAAAAAACAGAAAAGGCCTAGGATAGCAGAATATGATGTATAATGTAGGTGCTTCTATTTTCTCTGAAGAATCCAGCAGAGGCCACTGTCAGACAAAAGACACTGGACTTGATGGGCCACAGGTCAGTACTTCAGTATTACTTTAATCACAGAAAAAAGCCTTTGAGTGAGGTAAGGGAACTCACTTGTTCTAATCTTCCCATAAGTTTTGTCAAACTTGCATTTAGTGAAAAAAAGAGTAAAAATGAAAGCATCAAAAAAGTATCTATTTGTACATAAGATAAACTAGCTGAGGTCAAAAAACTCCTCCTTAGTCTAGCAGAGATAATGCAAGTTTTACTATTCAGCAGTTGCACAACATATCAAAGAACTAAGGATTTCAACACTTGCACCAGAGTATGTGGTGGCCATTTCCTTCAAGCCAACTTCTGACAACTCATTTCCTTGCTTTACCTCTCATTCTTCCTTTTCATCACAAAGGGAAACAAATGGGCACATTTCTTGTTTAGGATTTCTAGAATGGGGTTCCAGTTCAGAACAAAAAGCAAGAGAAAAAAGGAGAGCTTGATAAACTTGCATCTAAGACATGTTAAGAATGAAGCTGTCAAAAAGACACTTCCTGTGCTCCTTACCACAGATGAAAAGGAGAAACAAGTTTTGTCTGAATGTCAGAGATCCCACATAGTGAAGTTAAATACTCTATCAGAAGATTCTCACTTCTCAGATCAACACAGTGTGGGAACAAAGTTATTTTTGATCTACTAACTGCATCTGCTTGCATTCAGGAAGGGAGAGGGAGTGTTTTCTGGAGATTTTGATATTTAACAACAGCAACATGCAACCACAGGCAAAACTAGCTAAAGTAGTACATCTGAGGAGATCCTAGAGGAATTACAACACTACAACTCTCAAAAATGTAAGCATAAAGAGCTAAGAGTAAAAACTTTATGTATTTAATTGTTGATCTGAAACTTATCTCAAATTCCCAAAGGACTCTGGTCAAAAGGAGATCAAAATCAAAGACTCACTAAAAGAATAGTCTGTGTTCACACAATCACAGCAGCAACACTGTTGTATTATTGCACTTGACTTAACAGTTTTGAAAATCAGAGGGAAGCTCATATCCCCAGCTCTGACTTGCAGAGAAACACAGAAAAAGTACTGAAAATATTTACAAGGGCAGGAAAAGGTGATCTTGTACATTAAAATACCTCTTGCAGGAAGTCCTCAAGAAGTCGATTAAACTTGTCTGCCAATTCATCTATTAACTGACTCCTTGCAATGTCAACCCTGTTAAAGATTGTGAACTCTTCATTACAGAGAGCATGGTAGGTTTTTGAACAGGCTTCCAAAACATCTATATCTGTGTGCTTCTCCACAATATCCCGGATTTGTCGCAGTAAGGCATCCAGATGCTACAAGGAAGATGAGCCAAAGAAGAAAATATGTATTTTTTTTCATATATATATACACACACAAACATATACATGTATTTTAACAAACCTTAAAGAATTTTAAAAGTTAAATTCTGTTTATTACCTTTGTGACTATGATACAGAACACAAACACCTTCTAGAAAATCAGTGAAGCTTCTGAGAAATTAAGTCTATTTATCAAAAATTAAGTTGGAGCTTGTCAAAGACCAAATCACAGAAGTGATTAAAAATTTGCTATTGTTGGTATGGTCTTTTTTAACACTCGAATTTGCAATGACAACTGAACAACACAGAAGTATTTACCTCCCACTCACACAAACATGCATGCTTATGTCTTTCTTAAAAGCTGTATAATTGAAGTTTTAGTTTCATAACACTCTACTGTCCACCAACTAAAGCCAACTTCAGCTGTTGGTATATTCCTCCCATCGATCTGAGATGCTCACTGCTGCTCAATCACTGCTGGCTATGCTGTCAGCTACACATTTCATCACTTTTTGACTCTAATGATTTCCAGCTACTTCCTTCACAATGCAATAGCACATCTGAGAAGGCGACAGAGATGAGAACAGCTTCAACTTCATCATCATAGCAGATAAAATGAGAGCAGTAACTACATCATTTGTGATCTGGTATTCTTCCTCTTTTTCATGCAATAATGATGGTGGTTTTCTAGTTTCAGTGATAGAAAAAAGAAAACTTATTGAGCTGTTTCTGTATCTTTATCTGTCAGACAGCTATCACAAATATGACCATAATCCAGCAATAAATGTTCTCGATTTAAGGCCATCGAACTGCAAGATTTTCTGTTAAAACTGGCCAGACAGGCCTTAAAAACTCATATTTTCCATATCTCTAAAAAGAGCAGCCAGTCACAACTCTGAAATCAAAGCTGCGCTATCAGTAAGGGTTACTATAAATAAAATCTCCTTCACACAAAAAAAACACTGCTAAAATGGTGACTGAAATTCTAGGTCTAAATTCTGGGACTTTTCCTTTTATGTTAATGTGTGGATGTTACCGTACCTTTTCTAATCGCCCTGTTGTATAAATTTCCAAATCAAAGTATTGTGGCAACTGCAGTAAGTTGGTGACTTTTTCTGCATCTACAGAATACTGTAAAATTGACAAGGAAAAAGGTTTAGATGAAGAAGTTTTTAGATTAAAAAGGACAATATAATTCATTATAAAACAAGTAAATATAAACAAAGATTAGTAAGAAAAAAAGTAAATTTCATGGCAAGCGGTATCATTAATTACAGAAATATACTTTTGAACATTTCAACAACCATCCATCAGCAAGCAATGGAATTAAACCTACCTTTGCTAGCAACTGAGGAAGTGCCACCGCAAAAAGCTCAGTAATTTTTGTCCTGTCATCCAACTGGGTTTTCTTTTCCTTTGCTGTCAGCACCTAAAATATTGGTATTGTGAGAATTTTACTGCTAAAAGTTCTGGTGCAAAGTTTCATTAGCATTAATGAAATGATGATTAGGTACATGGACCTCTAAAATCACTGTAACATATCACAATGTAAAGCAGGAGGGAAGTGTGCAATTAAAAAAAAAAACAAAACCAACATTAAGCATTCAAAAAATGCAATTCAAAGTCAGTCCTAAAACTATTAAAATTATCTTGAAAACAGAAGTGATAACCTAGAACAAAAGGTTTACCTTTCCTCCAACAAAATACCATGACTGGAATGATAATCTAAGAATGGAAACCCCTTCAGCTTACAATTTTTAACAATATTTACTCAATTAATTTGTCAATCCTATCTTCATACAAGCTTTCAACCTGTCCTAAAGTGGGTTTCTTACCAAAATATGCACCAGTCTTGAGAGAAGACTGCTTAATGCCTCAGCAAAAGAGGCTGTCTAAACTCTGTACAATCACAGAAAAGCCAACTGGTGGACTGGCCTTCTTCCAAGAGACTTTGGAGTGTATTTTCATTTCCCTCATTTTGCTCTTTCACACTGAAAATACTTTTAGCTTCTCCCAAACATTGATTCTTGTCCTCCTCTCAAACCAATACTGTTTTCAAAATCAATTGTTATTATCTTTAATAGTACAAACAAATGCAGTAGTTCGAACAGTACTAAGCACGTGCCCAAGTGCAGAAAAAGCAAACTAGCCAGGGTAATCAGATGTGGAGACCAAAGCTGAATCTCCAATCTCAGTTCCTTCAGCAGCAACAGCCTACAGTCTTTTCCTTCTTCCCACAGTGGCCCCACAGACCCATTCCCACATCTCTAGATAAGTAGGTTTTTTGCCTCCTACCCTTTTCCCTGTTCCTCTTCCCACAGGAGGATGACATTCAGCCGCTTGCCGAATTGTACAAAGCATTATTTCAATCAGTGCACTTTCCTGTCTGTCTGTTAAAGCTGAAATTTAAGAAACAGATGTTAACACACAACTTATTTTTCGTTTTCCACAAGGATTAAAATATGTTGGGATTTTTGTTGGGCTTTGGGAGGTTTTGGGCTTTTTTGTTTAAGCCAAAAAGACAGACATGTAGACCAACAGCTCATTTCCAGAGATGGGGGTGACAGAGGGGATAGAGAAAGTAAGTACCTTATAAAATGATACCAGAAAATACTGAAAATTTGAGGGAATATCACTGGATGGGTCACAGGACAGGATAGAACAAACACTAAGTTCTATAATTCTTTTACTTTCTATTTTTCAGAAGTCCAATTACTAGGACCTATGAATTACAGAATTATGCCAGGGGTTTTGTTTGGGTCTCCTGTCAAAGAAATTATGGTATTTTTCCATATGGTAGTTGTAACAATAAATTAACTTGTTTCACAAGCAACTTAGTTTCTCTACACCAAAAGTGCAGCCTCAACTTGTGGAACACCAAGGCAACACTGCATGCTAATTCTAACCATTGCTCTTGTGTCACACTTCCATATCAGGTGGTGATCTCTTTCTACACTTCCTCACATTTCATAACTGGTATTAGTGACTTCTTATAGTCATGGAAACACATAAAATATATGTAAACATCTTTTTTCCTTATTTCAAGCCTAAAAAAAAACTGCACAGCAATATAAACAAGGATCTACAAAAATCTCTTACGTTCTTCTCCATTGAGAGGCTCCTCCAGCAGAAGACTGTTCATACATTCCCAGTCCTTCAAGAGATCTGTTGCACAGTCCCACATGCTGTCCACAAGATAAGCAGCATGTTCATGCAACTAAAAGAAGAACAGATTAAGTATTTTATCAGCAATGAAGATTTTTACAGAACTGTAATACAAAGTACTTCTCGCGCTTGGCTCCTGCCTGTGGCAAAAATACAGAGCAAGTTTTGCAAGTTCTCTGGTTAAACAGAAGATTTTCTTCCCCAATCAACTTAAAAAGATGAATCCAGACCAACAGCAACAAGGACTAGTGCTACAAGATCTGTCAGAATTTGGGGGATAGGTGGGTAGGGATTGTGAGGTTCTTTTTCTTTTCTCTCTCCCCTTTTAAATCTATTAAATTACAATTTCTTTACACTTATATGTTGTCACGTTTGTCACAGTAGCACTCACAGCCTGTCTCAATACTGTGCACTGACAGATCCTTCAAATAAACACAACCACACAAAACTGTCTTTTAACCCCCAGATTGCTCAAACAACAGGAACACTAGGACAGATTCATGGTTATTAACCAATGAGTGGGGAAAAAAAAAAACCAACAAAATTTAACTGACAAGAATTAGAACCACAACAACAACAAAACCCCCCACACACACCACAAAAACAAGGACATCCCTGAAACCTAACTTACTTCACTTTCCAAAAAGAAAAACACTAATGTCTTCACAAGATTAGCATTTGGACTTTGTCTTCCCCTCCTTTTCAGTATTCCATCATCTTCAGTATCTCTGCGGCTGAAAAGCCTAAAAGAAAAATTATTTCTTGACAAGTTTCTTCTTCATTGCCTTCACCACAGTCAATTCACATCAAGAGATCAGTTTTTTTACACACTAAATACCTTGTTGCTTCGCTCCATATTTTATTTTGAAAGGAAGTAATTTGGGACAAGTATCATTTGAAGAATTTCAAATATGCATTCTACATATACTGAGTTGATATGCCACTGTTTCCAGTGGGATGTATAATCATAACAAAATGCTTTACAAACATCAGTGATAACTGCAGGTGCTCGAGGTCCTGTGCTCCTCCTCAGCAAACAATATTTTCTCAACTTCCTACAGGAGAATTTAAAACAGCTAAGAAATATTGGAAGGAGGTCTGAAAAGTATTAGATGGAAACTCTATTTTGTTCTCCTACACACCTGACATGCTAAATTTTTTGTGGATTTTTTAAATGAAAAGTATTTTATGAAATGGTCATATGGGACAATGGGGAGGAGGCGGGCACAGGGGAGGAACTACAGATGGGAAAACACTCAGGATGCAAGCCTAGGTTTTAGGCCCCAAACTACATAAGCATTTTAAGATGTTTCACAGGAAGAATGGGAAAGGAGAAGATATAGGAACATTTTTATTATATTCTATGGAGGTACAAGCTTTCAAACTTCTATTTCCCATTTAGAAAAACTACAGCAGTTTAGAAAATACAGTAATGTTACATTGTTTCTTCTTTCTTAAGGTGATTTTATGGTTCCTTTTTTCCTTTTCTTGATTAAATCTAGTAAGAATCATCGTATTAATGCACACAAATGCACAAAAATCTACAGGAGCAAGAAGTTAACTGTAATTTCTCCATCTTACTTTTTATAAAGAAATTCCCCTGCGGCAACTGCTACAGGCCGATGAGCTGAATAAACCAGGTGGTAGACATTTTCACAGTCTTCTGCAGTCAGAACTTCTTCACTACTCCTAGGGGTAGGGATGGGAAGAAGGAAAGAAAGAAAGAAAGAAAAAACCAAAAAGGCTGAGTCAACAAAGTATGAACGCTAATGAGGGAGATGGAAATGAATGACAACCTAAACCTTTTCCTTCAATTTATCATCCTAAAACTCCAGAGTCTTAGTTCTAAAGTCCTCCTGAACAAAATATACTGATGGAGTATGAGCTATTGCTAGGTTATGCTCAAGAGTTCAGCTACTGTGTAATGTTCAATTTATTCCGTGTTCTTCATTTCAAACATTCCATGATAGTTTTTAACTATGCGGCTGAATTCAAAGTTCTGAGCCCTTACACCTACTGAACCGTGGGAGATAAGTGTAACACTATTCTAGACAGATTACTTTTGGAATTCCATTTTCTTTGAGTGTAAGATGCATAGACATTTCTATAGCCTTCAGATTATCTGAAGTGTCATACTGCTGGCCTTACCCACAAGGATGAGAAACACTTGAGTTTCGGTATTTGTTCTATGTCAGATAAGGAAATATACATGTACTTACTGTAAAACAAGAGTGAGTAATTTTATTGCTTGGACTGCAACATCATATTCTTTGTCAAGAGTCATAGACACAATTCTATCCTAAGAATACAAAAGAAAATATTTTTGAAGAGGAAAGAAGTGTAATGCAACTTTAAAAAAATTCAAATATACTCAGAGTAAGAAGTAACACTAACCTTGAACCGACTGGTGAAGAGTTCCAATTTGGAATTAAGCTCCTTATTATAGTAAAGCCCTTGCAAAGCAGTTAGGCATTTGAGTCTTACTTCTCCTTGCTAAAATAAAATTAAGAACTGCATTAAAAGTCAAGTATAGAATACAGATGTGATCTTCATGTCATACAAGACAAGTGTCTTTTACAGTCAGAATTAATTCAAAAACAAAGATTAAATGCTGTCACAGTACACTACCAATAATCACATTAATGACATAAGAATATAACCTTGTTTGTAACAAGGCAGTGAAGCAACAAAAATGAACAAAACTCCCCAAGGTCTTACTGCAGTTACCATCTCCATAAATCAAAATACACCTGTTTCATTCTTTCTAAACACTCAAGATATTTCTATCATTGATGATCATCCCTTGTTCAGTCAAAATTACTAAGCAGATAATGAGAGAAATATTCCTCTTGAAATACAAGATGTGCTTCAGCAGAGAACATGTTCTAAGGTACGGATGACCTCACCCCACTGCCAGAGGTTATTGGGTTTTTACACCAAGCCTATGAACAGCACAGCAAGACTGAGCATCCCTCATTTCTTTCACTTAAAATTCAACAGCTTGAAGTTTCCGATGCAAGAACTGAGGACACGTGCTGACTCAATAATGAGTCAGGAAGTATTTGTAAACTATATTGACCTCTCCAAGCAGAGAACAGTCTCTAGGTGGTAGCTGGTAAATAACAGCTTGAGGCACTAACCAGCACAAAAGGGGGCTTTTCCCATACTTCTTACAGCTGGATGAGAATGCTAGAGAGTTTCATAACTTGGCAAAACAGAGGACTACCAGGCTATATGGATGACATGTGTTAATTTGAAGTAGTTAAGCACTATGAACCACAAGTTTGCATCAGCAATAAATAAATATAAAAGACCATTTGCCTACAAATAATAGTTCCTTAAAAAAATCTGTATGTACTCTCTAAAAACATTCAAGCCTGGCTTACATGTATTTTGAAATGCCAGTACTTCTGAGTGATAAGGAACACAGTGACCAATTCAAACAGTTAGGAGATCCAAACCTAGTCTGGAAAGATCAATAACTAAAACCAAGGAGTTTTGCTTCTTGGTTCTGCTCATTTTGCTCAGTGCAGTTTTACCTTGTCATGCATAGTCCACCCCACATATTTTAAGTAGCTGTCATTGAGAAAGGCATCACTGTACATTTTCATCCATATTCCGATCTCCTCAATGCAGATAGCTCTTATTTCAGCAATTGCATCTCTGTGGAAGGAAGTGGGCCAGTAAGTTCAAACAGATGAATTGTAAGAAATAACCTGCCCCCAGCTTCCAGAATAAATTAATGATGCTACACATTACTTACTGAGAGAAACTTACCGATATCTATGCACAAAAACACCTTTAAATATTGCATTCATCATGTTCTCTATTTCATCCTGATTTTCTTGAAGCTGAAAGAACATAGAGAGTAAACTGTGAGCAGCACTTTTACACTCAGATCAGATGGTGCTGAAGCTAGACAAACTAAATTAAATTAACGTTTACAAGTGTGACCATTAAATCCTTTCACTGATTCACAATACAATATGCTATTATTTAACAACTTGTATCTACCACAGCACAGAAATTTTTGGAAAACTGTTCTTTAAGTGTAACAAAGACTTCTTTGGTTTCTGAAAGGCCCTTCTTAATTCATTTGTAAGGAAACCTGATTTAATTTTCTAGTAACATCATTGCTTTTTCACGTATCTCTGTATTACTCACACTAGGACTGGCCCTGCACACACATCTAACAAACTACATTGAATGGGCTGTTAAGAAATCTGTCTCGAACTGCAAGATCCTTGGGAGATATCAGAAGACAAACTTGTTAGTTTGTCTGAACTGTCAGGAAAAACAACCCTTAACAGGTAACAGTACAAATGCTGAAGAGCAAAGGTGAGATGTTTCCTTTGATCACAGAAGAAGTTATTTCTGATGTCTAAAAAAACAAAAATCTAAAAGAAAACAAACATCACCACCACCACCCAAAAAAACCCCAAACAAAACCAAACCACCAACCCCCAAAACTAAAAACTGAAATCTGATTGAATTAGGGCTTTCAACAAGACAACATTGTCAGCAATGAATCAGCAAGTCTCTTTTACACAAAAGAAAAAAAAAAGTAGACTGCACTTTCAACTTTGATAGTGCTTTCTGTACATGAAAAAAGCCTTATCTAAAGCCTTTAAATACATTTTCTGCTGAGATCATTATTGACATTATAAAAGCAGTATTTTGCTCCAAGATCATGGAGATCTTCTCTAGAAGCCAAAACCTGACAATGTATGGTAATTTTTGTTACATACTTGAGCTCAATGTAGGAAACTCATCAAGAAATACAACAAAAATGTATCTATTACTGATTGCAGTCTCTCTCACTAACTTCACTACAACACTACTGTTTTTAAGACTCTACATTTACTTCTTTCTACAGAAAACCAGACAGTAAGAAACACCTTTCAAAATTTTTTAAGCATTAAACATGAACAACCTGAAGAGTTAGAGATGGATAACTACCAAAACCGATTACAGAACAAGATTAATTATTAGCTGCCATTTAGGAACACTTATCATATGCACACCAGCTAAAGCTGCACTAACCTCCTTTCTCTTCTGTAGTAAGAGTTCCAGCCTATCATTAGCTCGTTTCCCAATTATTTTATTTCGTTCTGCTTCATACTGCCGCTGTGTGTTGTCCATGTTAATACTTAGATTTAATGCCACGTTCACTAGAGCAGTCATCAGCTTCATGGCTACAAAAGTAAGTGAAAAGAATAAGGATTATTAAAAAGGTTACCTGAGTTAAGAAAACTTAGAAGAAAAATCTTGAGACCTCTTCCTGTCAACCCTTTCTGTGTCTATGAAAATATATTCAGTGTTAATTTTTTGATACACAAACTTATGCAATGTTTTACCAAGCACTGCAGAATCTGTAAATTCTCCCGAAATAAAAGGTTCTGTTCTTTTCTCCATAAGAAATGCTCTGGCAGGTAGAAGTCTCACACAGCAGCAGCCCCATGTGCAGTGTGCTACAGTAAATTCGAGAGCTATCAAGGATACAGAAGGACTGACATGACAGTTAGAACTGAAGCCAGCTGTAGATCAGCCAGGTCAAGGGAAGCTAACTGTAATTACTTCCAGTGTGGCAAAATCTCAGTTTCACACACAGCCTAAATTTACCCTCTTCAAAGTAAAATTGTTACAATAATCTCACATAAGCTGACAGCCACACAACGCCATTCACAATCCTTCCTCAATTATCAGTACAAGTTTAGGACTCCCTTATCCAAGAAGCTCATCCTTTGTCCACACAAATACGTATTTCTTTGAAACACTCTATACCTAACTCATAAAGGATTTCTTCAAAATTTAACCCATTGGGGAAAATAAATATGGGAAAAGGTTAATTACATAAAACAAAGAAATTTAGAGACTGTATTACTGAAGAAAAAATTATTTTAAATTATTTCTAATGGGAAGTCTGGAAATGCTACTTGACATAGCACCATGACCTCAATATGTAGCACAATTTAAGTCTGTAGTGAAAATTGCAGTCAATATAAACTACAATTTCTGTTTGACTTAAGGCAGAGCATGAAAAGGTCCAACTGCATTTGAGATTAAAAGACACCTACACCCTTTTTTATGACCAAAGACAAATTAGCAGAATCAACCGAAAAGTTTCCTTCTATTTACTTTTCTACTAAAGGTAATAAAAATTAAGTACCAGTCAGCTAGCGAAAATGCTTTTAAATAGTGCTGTGCTTTTCAGTAACAAAAACCCAAGATAAAAAACTGTCCAAAAGCAAGTTGCATAAGATGAAAACTGTATCACAAAACAAAACACAAGCTGAATGTTGAATATCAAGAAGTTTAACCAGAGTAATTCTGTCCCGTGCAACACAGAACATGAAATGTAAGCAACACCCAAATAAATATAATTCACTGACCTGCCAGTGTGCTAGTGTGCCGGAAGGCTCTGACCTGTGAGTCTGACAGCCCCGTGAGCAGTGAAATGACAGTATCCATCATATACTCATCATATATGATGCTATATTGACATTGTCGGACGAGCACTCCAATGAACTCACAAAAACTGGATTTGAACTTTTTCCACTGGGGGCCAGCCATAGTTAGCGGATAATCTCCACTATCCTATTAAAACACAGAAAAGGAAACAGGAAACTCTTTCAAACATCTTAAATGTTATTTCATTAAATAAAGATTAAGAAGATATGGGTAGAACTTTAAAGCCAAAATCTCAGAGGCCTTAAAAATGATACATCAGAAGAATATGATTCCATAAATATGAATATACTTTGCAACTGAGGCTTGTTATAACACGAAGACAACATTCTAACTACTAGTTTCTCCTTTGTGTTTGACACAGACAAAAAAAAATTATTTGCCTTACAAACCTGCTTCATTACACTACAACCATAACATGAACAGTCCGGTGACAAGCTTAGGAACAGGTCAAGATGATAACAAAGTTTACAGGGAAATGCTTACATATCAGACTGAAACTTCCTGAAGTCATAAAATTAACCACTACAACACCTTGAATATAACAAATGTGAGTCTTCTCCTGATATGGGAGCCTTTACATATAATAGCAAAATGACAGGGAAAAAAAGTATCATTCATGACAGTGCCTATGAAGAAACTGTTTCTTTAAGAAGCTGAACAACAATACAAGTTGAAAAATAAAGTATCCATGAAAAGGGATTAGAAATCTGAGAGCTGCTCATTAGAATTCTATTACAAGAAAAAGTGAGCATGACATAGTGATAAAAAAACATGTACCAACAGTCCCAGGTGTGGCTTTATAAATTTCACACAATATTGCCTTAGAGTAATCAGATCTATGCATTGAGGTAGTTTCAAGGAACACTAAAATAATTTTAAATAAAAGGATATTAAATTTTCCCCTCAGTTAAAGTTATGGATTTTTTCAATTATCGGAGGGGTGGCAGTGGAGAGGATTTTTTCTGTATTAGACAAATTTGTGGAGGAGGTTTTAAAGCTACATTTATGTTCTCTCGTTCATAGGATAAATGGAACACCACTCAAACCCAGGAAAACCAAAAGCAAATGAAAGCCAAATGAAAACAACAAAAAAAAACCTCCAAAACAGAAACAAAATTAAAACTACAACAAACAAAAAGAACCCCACCACCCACCAAAAAGACCCCCCAAATACATCTCATTTACCCCAACACTCTGTGGAAAAGAAAGTGACAACTTAGGGGAAAAAAACGATAATCCTCATGAAAGGAAAAGCATTAGTCTTCAATTGGAGAATAATCAAATTTAAATCGCCCCAATTTATAGATTAATGAATGCATAGAAATAAATTTAGCCACCATTTTAAGAGACAATTAAAGGCCTTATATAAATAGCAAGATAGGGAGGCATCCCCCATAGCACCATCATAGTAGGAGTTCCCACTATTTAAAAACTGAAAGCCAATCTTGATTTCTTGAACCATTAATAAAATAAGTTGCATACATGCAGAGCTTTACTTCAGTGAAATAAGAGTATTTAATATTTTCATTCATAAAACTCCTGTAATTTTTGTAACTCCATATACTTGAAATAAACGTCCAGCAACATGATCCAGCAAGATTAGGACAGGTAAAAAGAAAATAAAAATTAATACATAATCAGCCCTTCATTAAATTACCTCATCAAATTCTTCAGTCATTTTTCGGATTATTTCAGAATTCTGCATATGTCGAAACATCTCTGCTGTAACAACTCCTACAATTCAGATAATTAGGTCATTAGCACTGTTAATATGAAAGCTGAAAATGGCAGATGACATAACTCTTGCTACAATGTCAAAATAACCCATTTTCACCTAACCTATTGATTACACATGTATATTTTTAATAAATTTCACTTTTTTTTTCTTCTAGCATCCATGTATAACAAATAACACCATTTATTTATGTGGGGTTTATTATTATTATTCCTAAGAAGTGCATGTTTGTGTGCTCATTCACTCATATTCAAAAGTCAAAGATACTTGTGCCAGACCTCTGTACCAGTGAGCTTTACACCATCTGAAGTGACCTTTTGGGACTCAAGATTCTAAATGGTGCAAGACAATTCTGAACAGATGTACTGCTACTTATTATCTTCTGCACTATAATAAACAGAGTGCTTCCATGAAATTTCTATTTGTCTTGGCCTCAAATTGTTAGACCTCCTGAAGTTTACTGCAAAATTCATGACAAGAATCATCACAATAAGCATTAAAAGATTCTGCAGCTTTATCTTGTAACAAAACTCAAAAGGTCACTACTCTTGAAAGCACAGATAACCTCTGAGGAACACTCTCAGCTTCCTGGAGATTTACACATGTTAAAAGTTTATCAGGACAGAGAAACACTTGAGCAGAACAAATTACATCCAGTCCTCCTCTATCAAGCACAGTGCCACTGCAAGGCAAGTTACCTCCTCTTCAAGAGGAGGTGGGAGGTAAAAGAATGGAAGATGAGGAAATGAGGAAAGAAAAATCAGAACATAAAGAAAAAAAATATATGGAAACACAATATCACTGTAGACAGGCTACCATGAAGTTGTCCATAATATCTTTTGAAACAAGCATGTCTACAAAATATATGAAGCAATCTTAATCAATGATAAAAAATAGGTACATCCAAATTAGAATGCCAAGACTGAACAAGCTGAACTATCAGTGATAGGAGAGATGATTTTCTGAAATACTACCAGGAACAGAAGAAGAGGAAAAGCACATGTTAAGTACCAGTACTGATTTCTATCAGCTGTAAATACAAAAGGCTTAATCAACACTTTAAACTACAGTATAAGATTTCTAAACCTCCTGCTCCCACCTTCAAAAATACTTGTTTAACTCCAAGAACCTGATAATGTAAACTAGCTCTGGGGATGAAGCAGTCTTACAGCCTCACTAGTATGAAAACAAAGACTGAGAATCATGCTGTAGTATTACTTAAATAGATGAGTAACCATTTCAGTATCTTACCTTTGCAGCCTGAACACTGAATAAAGAAGTTAATGAGATCAAGAAGTGCTATATCTCGGTCATGTTTGTACGACTCTATCCAGTCATCCACTACAGACTGAAAGAAAACAAATAAAAAGGCACTGCTCAGTTTTCATAAATTGAAGACATTGTTACTTAACTGCTTTCAAGTAAGTGATTCTTCTTCATCCCTTTAAGTAACTTGAACTCTATTTTTGGATTACTACAGAACTAAATGTTTAAATCATCTTTTACTGTCGTATGTTCTCAAGAACTCTTTATTCTATAAACATATACCAGTACAGAACTGACACCTAAACATAAAGCACAGGAATATCATATACTTCTACAGTAACATTTTTTGGGGGAAGAATGCAAAAATAATTAAGGTCTTTTACAGAATCAGGTTTTTTATTTACACCCTCCCCTTGCTCTGCCAAGACACTGACATTTCTCTGAAGATATTATTTGTGCATTCAATTCCAACAGCTACACCTCCCTATATTCTTTAAAAATTGTGCCCCTTTGATGAACTTTGCTTCTGCCGCATTTGCCATAACAGGATGAACAGCACTGCCCTACACGCCATGGATATTAGTTACTCTGTAGTCACTAAGCCAAATAGGAATAAGTACATTTTATTAAAATACCTTAATGTGAAACAATTAAACCTGTGATAATCATTTCAAGAAAACAGAATTTACAAGCAATTATGTTTTAACCATCCATTTGTAGAGTACAAACCATCTACTGCCAAGGTCATAGAACACAGACACACAATTTTATTAACACAGGTACAAGAGACTCACTGTGGTATCAAGTTCTCATCTTTGACTTTTTTTTAATACGTTAGTACCCTTCCCTAAATGATGGAATAATTCAGAATTTCAAAAGACAGCTGGACTATGCACCATTTCCAAAGCTTCCTGTCTGTATTCTCAGTGCTTAGTCTCACAGCCAATATTGCCGTGAGGACAAATAAAACATATTGCCATTGAGAAAAACTTCTGAACAGAGATACAGCTAAATCCCTCTTCCCTGGATCTCAGATTACTTATAGTGTGATGCACAACTTTTGTCAGCACAACAAAAAGAATGAAAAACTCAAAGTGAATCTGTCATGATCTTTCCAGTAGGAACAGAACTTATGAACTGGACCTGAGTGGACTGACCTGAAGGGAAAAATGAAATACAGAGAAAACAAATTGGGCTTCTGAAGAAGGTCATCATGTAAAAACTGAAGAATGATAGGAATGGAACAAATATTTCCATTAGGCAGCCTTGTTTTCTGAATCTATTCAATTCAAAGAAGCTCCAGCAGAACTGTTGTTTCTTGAAACATTTTGTCTCTGTGAATGAACCACCTCTTTTTGCCATGGAACAGACACTAATTCACAGAATCACAGAATGGATTAGGTTGGAAAAGACCTTTGAGGTCATCGAGTCCAACCTATGACTTAACACCATCTCGTCAACTAATTCAGAAGGTACAGAACAGATTTTAAAAGAAAACAGTTAACTTAAAATTATTACCAAAATTTTTCCAGATAAGCAAACGCTAAGGGCTATAGAGGAAACTTTGACTGCTGAAACAGACTTTAGATTAAAAATAATTTGAGAATTTTTTCTGCCTAGTTTTAAAAAACTGAGAAAGATTCAGGTATCAATTTCCCAATTCAACAGAGTAATCAGACCTGGCAAAGGTCCATTTTGCCTTTGGAAAGCAAAATACTTTGACTGTATATCATTTTAAAGAGTTAAAAAGTCATGAAGATACAATTACTGATTACTGGTTGAATGAGTTGCACACAGAGCAAAAGTTAGAGAAGTATAGTTTTTCCATCTGCTTTGAAATAGAACAAAACAAATTATGGGAGAATCAGAATTTCTCTGTGGAAATACATCCAAGTAATTTGTTCTTGTTCCCAGCTGTAATGCAGGAGCCTGAAAGCCCTGAGAGGACTGCACAGCAACCCAGCTTCCTGCATGTGTATTACAGGAGCTGCAAACTCTGGATTTCCAGTCCCAAACATAGCCTTTCTTCCAGGCTGCCAGGAGTCACATGAGTGAGTCAGCAGGAAAGCTTCACGGCTGACAGGCTTACACTTATTACACTTTAACCCTACCTCGACTGGGAAACTCACAGACAAGCAAACACTTCAGTGACGTATCTGAATTTTAAAAAACCAACAAAAACAGTGATGTATTTCTCAATAGTCTGACTTCAGTATTGTTAGTAAATGCAGTGAGGGGAGTGACTAACGTAGATACTTGAAGGAGTTAAATCTACCCTAAGTTGACTTGGCCAGAGTATATTGCTACACTGTAATTGGCTGGAATTTGGGTCAGGAAATTTAAAGAGGAGCCTGCAAGTTGTAGCCAGTGATTTTACTTGGGATGAGAAAAGAAAAGCAAAACTATTTATTTTCAGATAATCTAAGCTCTGGATGTATGTAAAACCTACAGATTCTTGTTAAGTTCTATGACAGCAGTAAGTCTAAACCACATTTGTACTTAGTTACCACCACACAAAAAAGGACTTCAAAGTTACGCAATCTAAAATAACATTTCTTGATTCAGGATACTAAAAACATATTTTCAATTGTAGTATGAATTTATTCATTTCATATGTGACTGTTCATTAGTAACATTTATAAATGAAAAATCAATTCATTCAAAATCAAACACCAACAAAGCAAAACCACTTTATTTTTATTCTTATATACAAGTCAAAAGAGCAAATGGAAGGAAAAAATAACTTTAGACTTCATTTGATTAAATTGCATGAAGAAAATACTGTTATATTTAAATTGTATCTACATCCAAGTCTTACCTGCATAGCACTCTTGCCCATTTTAACTACTTCAAAGAGCATCATGTTTTCCACACCATTCTGTTGATGATGTCCATTCATCCGATTCGGACCACCGGGTTTCCCTCCTCCGTTTCCACTTTTTCCCTTCTCTGCTGGTCCTTTTTTTCCTTTTTTACAGGTCTGCAATCACACACACAAGAGGTTTTATATAATTATTATGAAGTATTAAAAAAAATCACTATCCATACCATGACAAATATAGACAAGGCCTTTGATTTTCAGCAACCATATTTTTTAAATGTCTTATATATGTATGTGTCTGTGTGTGCATACATATATAAAATAAAAATTGAAAAATTGAGAACAGCAGATCCTGAGTGATACAAAAACAGCAAGAACACTATAGGTTCTTCCTTCCCTCATTTAAAATCTTTTAGCAACTAAGAATATGATTACTGGGAGTGTATAACACAGATCTTTCTCATGTTTAAATTGTAGAACAGATTATACATGTTTCCTTTAAAACAGCTAAGGCAATTTCCTTAACACATCACAAAGTCTCCTCTGCGATTCATTAATCTTTTGTTTTTTCATTTGAATACACATTGGCAAGTGGGGAATGAGGAAGAGCGGACAGCTGTCTTTGTATTTGGTTTCCCAAATCAAGTATGACTTACAGAAAGAATAAAGAACATTAAGCACAAATTACACGACCACTGTATAAAATCTATCACCACCTCTCAAGAACCAGGTGCTCTGCACTGGTACAGGCTCATGGGGTGTCCAGTAAGGGGTCCCAGCCCAGGCCAGCACATGGCAGGGAAGGAGCCACACCTGGTGGCTGGGGAGCCTCTGAAAGGCACATGGGGAGGACAAGTGTCCAAGGAAGGGAGAGAAGGGCTGGGAACTGGGCTTAGACCTCCCACTCCACTACTGTAACCTCCTGTCTGCAACCTGTTTAAAAAAACCTCTTTTAACTGAATTATTGTTCTGTTCACTTTTCAAACTAAAAGACACAGAACACATGATGAATTTAAGCACAGGATGGAAAATACGCCAAGAGACTGATCAAATCAAAGCTTATCCTTTCCTCCCCTACCTTCCCTTTATGCCTTCAGAGCACTAAGAAAATATCACAGAAACAGTCAAGATGAAGCATTTCCATGCAAATACAAATATGAACTTTCTTCACAGAACACTTGCATTTTCAGAAAATATTTCTTGCTCATTCAACTTCAAAGTAAGTGCTAAACTCTTCAATTCATACCAGTAGAAATATTTCAGTATCCCTAAAGACTGAACATACTTTGCCTTTGCCTTGTTTTTGGTTTTTTCCTTCAATATCCTCAAAGTCTGTATCAGAAGAGAAGTGTGTTTCAGACTCCCTGCAAAGATAAAAAGACAAACCATTCATACATTTCATCAGAAACATTCTTAAATATACTATATAAATTCACAGTATGCTCTCAGTCCAGTAAGCCAACACCAACAGTGAAACTTTTCCTAAGCTACTGCTGAAGAACAGAGCATATCCTCACACTCACAGCCTATCCTGTCTCCTCCAAACAAGGTACTTGTGAAAGAAGCCATACAGGAAGATTAAAAGATTTGAGGGTAGGCAGAAAATAGCAGCAGGCTGGGAACCATGCCTTTGACATGTGACAAACATGAAAACATCTCAAAAAGCAAAGAGCTTTAAATATTGGCCACAAATACTTAAACAAAATGAGAATGAGAAAAAACCCAAATGCAAAAAAATATCCCAAAAGCATCACCTTCCCTAACAACCAAAGTGTCTCAACAGATTTCTTCATGCTGTTAGTAACTTAGGAAATAATTAAGAGGTTTGCACTTATGTTGAAAGGTATAGAAAAGAAGTTTAAGCGAGGTTTCCTCTCAAAAAGCTGCAGCTCTTATTTAGGCTGATCAGTTAAAAACATACTAAATAGATGAACTCATTTGTTTGATTTCCTACACATTAAAATATACTGCAGTTTTACACAAACCCTTGACTGGCAACATTGATAGGAAGGTGTGTGAAATGACTGAATGATTAATACAGAATGCTTGGCTTGTACAGTCTGTATTTCTACATTTCCTGTAAAAATTAACTTAAATGATGCTACAAGAGCTCATTTTAAAACACAAGATGCAGTACAATGAATTTCAGCTGCCATCACAAATTTCTGATACACACTTCCTGATTCAATTAACAACACAATCAAAAAGATGACCAGAGGCATGAGAGACTCATTCCTATGGATTTATTTATAACCTTCTAAAACACTCCAGAAACTTAGAGTCTCTCACTATTTCAAGTATCTGAAAGGAGCTTGCTGCCTTTTGACATGGATGCTGCTGTGTCTGGTTTTGCTGACTATGTAAGCTGATAGGGACTGGAAAAGCCTGCAAACCAGGATATTGGGGGAAAGAATGAAAGAAAGAAAAAAGGTGGAAAGGATTTCTTCTTTGAAGATTCCTAGATGTTCTTATTTTCACAGGAAAGAACTAAATACAAATTCCAAACACTTCACTAAGCAATAAACTGTACCAACAGAGTACAAAACCATTACAAACAGTTGTAAAAACATTATTTAATATTAAACCATCTTCCAATTTATTTCCAAACTTTTTTTTCTCACTGAAAGGTAACAACACCCACACAAATAAACTCATTGATACAAAACTGCACCTTTGCATCTTTTTAGACTTCATGACCAGGTTAATCCATTTCGACAGTCTAGAGAAATGTATTCATGCCAATCCCTTGACGATAAAAGGGGATGAACTGGATTCCTTTGGTCTGCTTAAAATAATCACTTTACTTCTCTATCCAAAGTGTAATCTGTACCTAATTCTAAATCCTGGCAACTCAAATATCAGTTTGTTAAAAATTGTGGGAAGGCGAAAGGCTTAGTAAAATTATGTCAAAAACACCAAGGTACTGATGCCTGAGGGAAGCCATTAATTTGGCTTTAACTAAAGCATTTGGCATTACATATTTTAAATATTAAGTGATCTGCCCAGTTAAGGGCAAATATTTCAACTACTTGATTTAAAATCAGATTTTTAAAAATATTTTAAAAACCTATTTACGTTACTGCTGAATTAATACCCAATAAAAAATAAAAACAATGCTTTTATCAGCATCTCCATAGAAAAAAAAATACAGAACACTATCCTTTATTATGCGTCCTTGTTTCCAAGGGAAAGTAAACCATAACACATAAAAGAGACACTACATTTACAAACAGAACTACAGATTTTTAAAGCACTTACTGAAGGAGAGTAAAATCAGTTGGTATTTCTGGAGCTGCTATCATTTCTTTATCATCTTCTGGAACACCACTGTATTAGAAAGATATTCAAAAAGCAGTCTGAAGTGCAAGCTTACTTTTCTTTCTTCCTTTGAAGCAGACAACTTCTAGAATAAAATAAAACAAAAAATACAGTGAAAATTATTCCACATATGGAAGGATAAGAGTTGGAAACACAGAAAATGTAGATCACACCATCCTCTGTTTCCAACCAAGCTTTTTCCTGTTTAAAGATTTTGACTCCTCTCATGATCCTACTACAAAGCAACTCCACAAATGGTAAAAGCATTGCAGTAAAATACTAATACAGAAACAACTGTAAAAAACCCAACCAAATAAAATGTAACAACAAAAAACCAACCAAACAAAAAACAAACAAATGAAAAAAAACCACCAAAAACCCACCACCCACATTTCATGAATAAGATGAGCAAACTGGAGTGGTTTTCATTAACACCTCTAAGTAGCAGAGCCCAGAACTGACAACACAAGGGTAGTTCCAGTTGACCAAACCAAAGCCAGACTTGATATTGAACTAAGCTCAATATGGGTATACTTCAGGATATTATATATAGCAACTTTGTATCTCCAATTTGCCAACTTCCATGTAATTTTTCATAAATATAAGTTCCTAAAACCAGCTGCTTCACAATTCCATGTCTTCCAGAGTTGATAAACCAGACTTACAACAGGTTTAACATTTGAAGCATTTGTCAAGACTCTTAGGAGTATCAAGTAAGACAATACTATCCACACAGTATAAAACATTGGAAACACAATTGTTTTAGCAAGAAAACTAAAGATTGTGAAATACTTGTTTTAAACTTCATGACAATGCGGTTCATTATAATAAATTTCAGTTTTTCTCTTATTTTTCGTATTCTTAAGGGGGGAAAAATCTCCCTAGATACTTCAAAAGCAAGTTTTAGCCATCCACTAAGTTTTCTATGTCACTTGGCTCCCCAGGCTAACTTTACACAGTGAAATTAATAGAGTATGATGCTCAGGTATTTTAAAGACAAAACAACAAGGAGGAAAACCTTCAGAGTCAGTCTGCTGACTCTACAGCTTTCTGGAGTGATTAGGTATTTGAGGGAAAGATTTCATTTTGGCATGCTAAGCACATGTTGCTCAAAGTCTGGTAGCTCTGCTCCAGAGACTGCATTTAAACTAGCATGTGGCAGAGAGGCTGGACAGGTTTTCTCCTGCAAGTGCTTATTCTGAATGCTAGGGGCCACTGTAGCTTCCAGGATTTAGAGACATGAGAGAAACCATAAACTCTGAACTTATTAAGTTCTCTTTCTTCACATTTCACATAATTACATTAAAGTAGAGAACCACAGTGGAAATAAATAGTAGAAAAGGCAAGGAGGTTCAAGACAATCAATCTCAAGATGGTCTGCAACTACAAAAGCATGTTCCATCTGAAACACACCAGAAGATAAAAAGCTTCAAGAAAAACCATGTTGCAGCATGGCAGCACCCTCTGCCACTGCATTCCTCCCTTCTCTAAAGGCACCAAATGGGCACAGGACCAGTGCACTCCATTTACACTCTGCAGCAGCCCATGGTCCCAGGCACAGTAACAACCCCTGCCCAGCCCCTCACCACTGTAGGCTCTGCCAATTCAGTATCACCCAATTAAAGTACTTGCTAAAATGGGCAAAACACAACACAAGTATTTTCCCCCAGATTCTCAAGTTGAACTGGTTCAACAGCAGATATCCAGAGTCAAGGCACAGGAAACACAAGACTGCATAGCCACCAGCAGGGGAGGGAAGGGTAAAATTCCCTTCTTTGGTGGCAAGGTGCTATTATACCATCCAGACTGTCTGTGAAATGCCATGCTCAGAAGCTAATATATTGGAAAGCTCGACCTTTGGAATTTTTAAATGTATTTTGTATTTATTTATCTCTTAATATTTACGCTGATTCCAATCAACAACTCAAACTTGGCAGAAAGGACACATTTTAACGCCTTGGTCATTAGGCTGGCACCTGCTCAGCTGTATAGGGGGGGAATAGAAAAAAGAAAAATGAAGAAGAGATAAACATCTACACAAATTCTTTTTGAGGCATGCTTGTGATTCAGTCCCAGTGCAAAGCAGAGATGCAAACTTCAAAAACCACACTGCCCAGTTTCAAGTTCAACCTGTCTATCAATGTTCTGGTATTTGATTCTTTCTAGTTTACATTTTTCAATGTTAAGAAGTAAGGCATCTACTGAAGTGACAATCAGGATCCTTGCACACAAATTGGCTGCTTATATGAAACCCAAACATACTATCCTACCAAATTTTGCAAAACTCTTAATAAATTAGTATAATCACAGAAATTAAAGAAAAGAACCCCAAAACTATGAAAAAGAATAGGCAAATTATTAGAGTACTTGTTCTCTACATCAAACAAGCCAAATAAATCAGTAGCAAAAGCTGTCTGCCATTTACACCAACTTGAACTTCTTGTCAGAACTGTTCATCTTAGTACAGACTACAAAACATGAGACAAAACCCAGCATTTGTCAGAATCACCTCATAGAACAGAACAGACATATCAAGTTCCTGCCTGATGCTGAACCGTTAAACTACTGAGATTGATATTTTTTTGTTTTTCTTGAAGGTAGAACAAACTTAGCCCTCATGAGTGCAACTGTATACTGGTATTCTGGAAAACAGAAGCTAGAGATGAATACCTGGCAATGGTGTACAAAGGAAGAGTGTAAGAGATCTCAGGCGTCAAGCTTAAGTTCCAGCAATGACCAAAAAACCCTTTGCATTTGTCCTAGTAAAGAATAATTTTACAAGATTTACACACTTCCACAATGAAGGTCTTTTGATGCTCAGCCAGCAGGGTCAACCCACTCCAGTGAGCCCTCTCTGGCAGTGGCCAAGAGAAGCTGCCCAAGGAAGAACACTATTTCCTTCATAGCAAAGTTTCCCTGAATACCTTCCTGGCATCCAGAAATAATCCATGGATTTTGCTGGCCAGAGAGGTTGTCCCTATACTGCACAACACCTTATTTTTTCCATTAGTACTTCCAAATACTTTTTGAACTCAATACTCAATGGAGTGTCTTCCATCCAAGAACTCCCACAGCCAAATTCCATACTACAAAAACACATATTCTTTGCCTTGAATTTATCACTTTCTAACTTTATGTCATGTTCTCTTGTTTCGGTATGGGAAAAGAGCAACACTGGTCATTCCCCAAGATCCTTCATCTCATTAAACACCTTCTGGAAATTCAAGACTACTGCCAGCCATGTCTTCTTCATGCCCACACTGGATGACTCATTCAAAGCATGTGGTTCAGGAAGTCAATAAGAAAGGACGCTTACACAAATGATTTTCCTACCAAAACTTTAAAAATATATCAAGTTTTCATATCACAGTGAAATCTGAAAAGCAAGAAGTGAAATTCTTGCAGATGTCATTCCAAACAGTGCAAGTCTACATTATCTATTAAATGTGTTCTAATAAACAGATTACTTTAAGGACTCTAGGAAGTTAACTCTAAACTGAACTGTATCATAAAAATCAGCTCTTGAGTTTCTTTTCTGACATGTTCACAGAATTCCAACTTTAATTTTCCCAAGCAGATACTGAAATCTCTCAAGCCTGTGAAAACTTTAAAAGGCATTCAACTTTGTGAAATGATAATTAAATTATTAACTATAAAAAGAAAATGTATCCTGCTGAAGGATCACAAGGTGGAGCTCTAGCCTAAAGCTAACTGAAGAAACTCCAAAAGACAGGTCATCCAGAGGTTGACCTAGTTATTTCTCTGCAATAAACTTTATAACAGATTGCTAAAATTGCAGTAATAGTGTAGCACATTTCCTTTAGATTTGTATTTAGATTGTTAAGACACCAGAGGATTTCTTCATCTTTTGTGAAATAGAGGCACATACATGTTTGATTCCAATGACTGACAAAGACAGAAATGCATACAGCTACTGTAGTATGACTAGTCTCAGTACTTAGCTTTCAAAACAAGCAGAAGAATTTCAAAAAACATAAAAGCATAATAAATAACATATTCCTTTATTGTACCTCGCTATTTAAAACTTTGCTAACAAAACATTAATGAACAGAACAACCTACTGGAACAACAGGAGCAGTCCAGCAACAGTAATCATACATAATGCTTCCAACTTTAAATGTAGGAGAGGTTTCTATTTAAAAGAATCTGACTGTTAAAGGCAAGAAGCAAGCACGAAACACAATGAAGACTCCGAAAGCATATTCATTGAAAAACAGATTTAAACCCTAAATGCTATTTATCCCTATTGCATGAATATTTAGGTATGGTTGTGATTAACTCAAATACACTGGCCAAATGTTGACTCTGTCAAAAGCTGACAGAATTCACCAGCACAACTCACACAGTAACACATATGCTGTCATCAGCAGTTGCTGAGGCTACCTGTCCTCCCACAATTCCTATTACATGCACGGATATATTAATGCAATTCTGTGAGCAGCATTTGCTCTAAGAATGTACCTAATTATAAATGTGTATACACACACACATAGTCTAAAGAATCACAAAAACAGCCCCAAACATTTGTGTTTTGTACCCTTGTGTAAATGCAGTAACTCCAGTGTTACTGATCAAGCTCACTGAGAGGTTTCAGGTTAGAAGGGTTTTGGTTGGGGAGCTTTCTCTACACAGGCTGTTTATTTTGGCTGCTGTTGGATCCTTGGGATCTATCACCTGGAAGTTTTATAAAGCAAATCAGTAAAACAGTAATCATTTTGTTGGGAAGGCAGAGATGCAAAGTTTAAAAATGGCTACATGGCCAGGACAAAGATTTGGGTAACACAGAATAGGCTGTTCAGAGTTGTATTGATTTTTTTACTTGTAATTCAATTAATCACCTGTAAAATCAAGGACCTCAATTCAGAAAATTAGAACTTCTCAAACTATGATGCTGAAGAGTATGGCTGAAGTTCATCTCTGAATTATTTACCTATCCATGAATGAGAGATGCTGATGCTTCAGGACCAATTATGCAGCAGCAACAGTTAAAATCCTAGTCAGCCAAAATTTAAATAAAGGACTAGAAATATATCCAGTATTTTCCTTCAACTATTTTAGAAGAGAAAGACAATACCAACTACATTATACCTCTCATCCCTTTTTCTGATAAAACAGAATGTGCCTAACCTTTTGTTTGATAAAAAAAGCTTTGGTTATCGGGGGGGACACACACGACAGATAAATCTGCTTCTTCATCCTCCTTTTGCTTTCATTTCTGTAAGTGGACTTGTAAGCAAGATTTTGAGCAAGGGCATGACATTCCCTACAGACCTCAGAGAGTGTGTTATTTCTACGAATAGTACACAACCTCATATTTCAGCTGCCAACAAGCTTTAAAGCAATTCTGCAATTTGAGTAAAATACAGAAAACATACTTCAGGTGCAATTCTGTAACGTAACTGTACTTTAATATTAGTTATAACCATATCAGCAGTTTTGATCATATTAAGATAGTGCAATCAAGATAAACAAAACAATAATGCAATTAATACCTTTATCTGTGTGGTTATTTTTGTGCTGTTTGCTTAACAAATGAGACTTGTAATTCCTTTACAGAAATACCTGAACTAGAGACCATCAATCTACATTCTTCCTTGCTTACCAAGAGAGACATGGTCAATAAACACAGGACCAGTCCACTGTGTCAAAACCACTGAACAGTTAACATGCCAACCTAAATGACTGAATTCACACAGCTCTTATCTTTTCAGCCTCTTTCTTCACATTTTTTTCCCTGAACTTCCATCTGTTATACCCTTTCTACACCACTTAGGACCATACATCTCTCCATCTTTCAAAAAATTTTAAAAAGCCATGTTATGATGGTTGTTGATTTTATGCTATCACTACCATTTTTTCCCCTGGCCTGCTCTTTATTCATTTTTTATAACGTTTGCTCTTCAGTTCATACAAGAAGTCTGCCGAGTAAGTGGGAAACAGCCATCTCAGAACATGCTTTCCCAACACCATGGGCTGGTACTGAAAGCAGTAGGTTTTCCTTTCCTCTCTCTAAACACTCAGGAAAGTTTCTGCTCCTTCTGGCACTCAGGCAAACCAGCAGCAAGCAAATTATAAAACAAAAAGCATTTCCTTCCTCCATGATTAGCCCTCCATTGGACCAGCCAACTGAATCAAGTCCTCCTGCAGCCACACAAGTCACTGGATGCATCATGGGCAGCTGAACTCTCCCTCCACAACAAAGGCAATGAGGAGTTGTGCCAGGGTCAGAGCATCACCACCAGCAGCAGAGCTCTGCTGGGACACAGGACCTCATCCCACACCGTGGCAAACTGGAAGCCTTGCATGGCTCCTGCCAGGATTCCTACCCCTTCTGTTGGGAGGAGCCACTGCCAAAAGCCTGCAGTTCTGTGGGGCTAAGCAGGCACTAAGACCCCCATGGCCCAGCAGCTCCCACTCCCACAGCTGCAAGGGAGGAGCACCCCGAG
This sequence comes from Dicaeum eximium, assembly GCA_013396995.1. Lineage (NCBI taxonomy): Eukaryota > Metazoa > Chordata > Aves > Passeriformes > Dicaeidae > Dicaeum > Dicaeum eximium. Next base: position 3,541,966 of record VWZP01010724.1, read on the forward strand.
GACAAGCAGTGGGACACGGCCATCGCCTGTGACAGCACCTTCTGTCTCTGAATTCATCGGCACCTGCCCAGTCTCAGCTGTCTCCTCAAAGCATTCTCCCTGCTCCTCTTCCACATGTATTTCCTCCGTTTTCATTCTACAGCAGACAGGGTCCTACAGAACCATTCACCTCTCACCACCCCTCAGCCAGAAGCCCGGCTGAGAGCACCTGAGGACCCCCAAAACCTGAGAGAGCAGCCAGGACACAGCCAAGAACATGGAAACTCAGGCCCCCAGAGGTAATGCACACACTGCTCAACACAAAGTAAAATTGACTTTCGCAGTTTAATGCTGTGAAAGCAACATCTTAAACAGGCTTTATTGAGGGTAGAGAAGGAAGAATGAAAGAAAAAACTGATTTTAATAACATAAGAAAGAAGTCAGGCTAAAACTCAAAACGAAAGCTGAGACTTTACCCCATTTTAGAGACCTGAAAAGTGAATACTATACAGGGACCTTTGTACCACCCTAATAACTCTGCCAGTCGCAACTACACGACCAAATAATTCTTCTCTCATTAAAAGTACTTTTTGATTTTTGCTAGTTTTATTAAATATGTGGAACAACTATTACAGAAGGAAAAGAGTTTGTTACAGTGAGTGCTTCACAGTCATAGGATTGCTCATTAAAGTACCATTAATAACATCAATATCTTTAATGAAGTTAAATGCTATTTTGAAACATAAGTACACTGTTACTGCTTGAGTCCTATGAGGTTTTTATTGTGGCAGCTAGTAATTCACACTGTCCAGTAAGACGTGGCTTTAAAACACTGAATACATCCATAACAATATATGAAAGATTATTGAACTGCACAATAAATACAAATATTATGCTTATTAAAGGAGAAAATACCTGGGTTACTCTCTAATGATTGTGCCCAACAATATTCCCATTTGCTAAAATGCACCTGACATTCCCATATATTTTTTAAATGGTTTGGGTTTGGATGTCTTAAAAAAGGCAAAAGTAAGATAACAAAAGTACAAGTTACACCTCATTGTGTTTGTCACATCTTTCCTTGCCAAAGAAGAGATTGCTTCCAGATGTTGTAGTCTGACTGCATGGAAAATGAGGCTCTTAGGAAGAATAAAAGCCAAGTCAGATAACAACCAAGACTTTAAAAAAATAAATAAATGGGGGAAAAAAGTGGGGAGAAAAGCCACATATGCCTACTTAAGTCAAAAAAGGAGTACTGGTTCATTTATGATACAAGGCAAGCACACCTCCAGCTGCCTAAATGCCATAAATTTCCAAACTAAACTACAGAATAGAGCAATATGCCTCTTCACATACTGATTTTTCAAAAATGTACTTCGCACATCCCCTCAAAATCTTTACTCTTGTGAAAGCTATGGATGAAGACGTGCAGTCCACAGCAAGCAGGTAACCTGCTCCACAGCAAATCCTTGAGCAGAATTAGCATTGCTCAAATGTACAGTCAACAGCAATTAATTACTTCAGTACACAGGGTGGAAACAGACTTTTCCAACTGACAAGGCATCCCCCATCTAGCAAGTTCTATTTTTTGTTCTGTCACTGATCAATGCGAGCCTGCAAGTTGCCTCACTTAGTGGAGCCCCACTGCTTTCCCTCCTACCATATTGATTTTCCCCTTAAAAAAGTCCGGGTCACTAGGGGTTTGTGCCCAAAACTTCTGGCATTTTGAAGAACGACTGCATTTGATTACAAATTCTGAAGGAGGAACTCTACAAGTGCATACTGCAATAGCTTCAGCTGCTATTCTAAGATACAGTCAGTATTAGAGGGCTGAAATAAGGGAAAACCCTATAAAATAAAACTACCGAAAAGTGGAAAGAAAAATCTCTCAAGCACATCTCCCATTCTCAAGGACATTTTATCAGCCCAGGTCACAGCACACTTTGTACAGTCCTTTGCAGAGCGCCCTGTACTCCCCTGCATGTTGATCCCAAGCCTTCCAAGATCAGAAGGCAAAAAGAGACCAACTCTGTTCTATGTTTGGTTAGCTGAGATTCATTAGTTTATTAGCTGAAGCTTCACACTATTCAAAAATGTTTGAGCTGGCTCCAGACAGTAGCTAAAAGAGACTAAATTCACCACAGAAATAAATAGAAAAGACTACAGACACAAGACAAATGGTGTTAGTCTTACCTGGACTTTTAAAATAATATAAAAAAACCAACAGCAACCACAGGAAAAAAAAATTGGGGGGAGGATACTTTATTCAATATCATCCTGCTGTCTTCTGCCCAACCAGCCCAGCTTTTTTTCTACCAGGCCTGGGCTATAGCAAGGACATCAGTGCCCAGGATTGCCTGGGCCCCCTGCAGGGTGCTCTGCACCCAGCGCCAGCCGCTCTCCCACCCCTGCACCACAGTCCCACAGCAGCACTGGAAAACTAACTGAAATTCAGCTCCCAAGACTGCCCTCACCTTGTCATTTGTGTCCATCCTTCCCTGGTCCAAATGAAAATCTATGCCATCATAAATTAAAAGGAATATTTAAGAAAAAAAGAAAGAAATATTGTGCCACATCCAAACCAAGCAGTATGAAGGTAAAATCTAAGCCTTTCATAAGTGGATTATGGCTCTTTCAACAATCAAACTAAATGATCATCCTTACAAAATGAAATTCAAGCAAACTACACATGTATGCAAACGTTGGCTTCGCTTCTAGAACAGGAGAAATAAAGATAAAAACCTTGTTATCTTTCATTAAAAACTTATCTCAGCAGCTCTGCCAACCTCAGAACATCTGTGCTCCATACATCCTCAGTCATAACTCGATCATTTTTAATACCCAACATTTTGTTCTTGTTCTCCCTCATAGCATTTGGGCTAAAAGCCCAATTGGTTTGTTCAGAGATTTGCAGTACTGAACACCAATTTTACATGAAACAGTAGTTGTGATGTGCATGGCTTTCCCCCATACAATTTAGGGAACTGAAAATATCCACAATAAAGAATCTTCATAACCCATTAATTAATTAATTACTGGATGAAAAAAATACATATTATCATCACTAAGTCTAAACATAACCGTCTCCTTTTCCTTTATTCATCCTAAAACAGAGTCCTCTTAAAATAATTTCGTGGGAGAGATGACTGGCATGAAACCTCATGTATGGAGACCTAGAGTTAACTACCGACATTCACTGAACACCCAGAGGAAAGCAGCCTGGCCACTTGTATGTGTCTTAAGAACATTGCAAAAATATTGGCATTATTTAAATGAACCAATTTTTTCAACTCTGTAATTGCTTACTTGTGGCAGGTAAAAAATTAAGCCAACGGAGAGTGCTCTAACAAACCAGGCCTGTTTTATGAAAGCTAACATGAAAAAAGAGTATCAAACCCAGGCTTTTTAGAGACCAATCTCATTTTACCAAGTAAGCTGACAAATATTGAGCAAGTCTCAATGTGTGTAAAATATTCTGAAGATTAGTGAAACTTGTCCTTTTGAAGTTATCTTCCATTATAAGTGCCTCTATTACTGTGCAGGACTATCCTTTACACAGGAGCATCCATTCTACACAGACCTAAAATATACAAGTAGAGCTTGTTAAATCAACCAAAATTAAACCTTTGGTTTCTTCATTTAATATTAGAAGAAAAAATAATATCCATAAAGCTGTACCCCTACACGTTTGCTCTTGAGTAAATTCATCATGTAAATAAAGCTAGTAGCTCCCTCCTCTTTCAAAAGATAGTTATACCCTACAGCTAGATGTATATTATGTTGAAAATTCATTGATGACATTATGCAAGTATCACAATTTGTGGTAAATATTTTATTTGAGCCATGTTCAATACAATGAAAATATTAAAATTACAACTAATAGACTTACCAGCTCAGCAACACAGTAGAAGCTGTTGAGATAAGGTACTTACTTTCAGCCTTTTTCCTGTATTTTCTTTTTTTAAAAAAAAAAAAAAAAAAAGGAGCAGTAGTGCCAGATGTCTCTTAAATAAGCTACATGTGCTATGATTTCTCCCCCTTCCCCCACTCCAAGAGAGGCATTCTGTAACAGGGTGTACCCTACAGCACCGGTGAGCTGAATTCCCAGCTGCCCCATGCTCTTGGAGGTGTGTGAAACACCCACAGCATTTCTCCAGCACCTGGAGGTACCAATCCCCTCACCTCCAGCACACGGAACAAGGCTCACATGCTAAATATTGCTTGCTTTTTTCTTCCTTCCAGCTGAGACCAAAATGCCATCTTGGGCATAATAAGGAAAGAGATCCAGCTATTGTTTTTACCCGATGTCACACAAAGAAAGAACATCCATTTTTAGCCATCATGGTTTACTCGCTCCTTCACTATAGGGCATACCAAAAACCATTTCTGCCTGATGAAAGTTAGTTGGTAAGTATGTACAAGAGATAAATTAAGGTTACATTGCAGTATTGAATTTACATCAGCTACAGCTTAACTTGTACAGCAGTTTGCTACACAAAATCATGAGTATGAAATTCAGATACAGTTCCTGCTGACCAATCTTTTCTAGGACTCAACAGGATGCTACTGGGGAGGAGAGAAGCTTGGGAGGAGAACTTTACTAGATTGATAATTACCATTCCACTGGAGAAGAAAAAAATAAAAACAAATTACCAACCCAACTCAAAAAAACTAAAGAAACCCTTTTGTATGCTCTGGCATATAGTCAGATCTATTAATGGCAACTCATCTGCAGTGACAATTAAAGCTAATATTCTGAACTTGCAAACAGAGAAGACTGAAGAACTGACAAATCCCATCCTGCTTTCATGGCATGGGAGGTAAACCTCTGACAGAGGGAAGGAAAAGTCAACTGCCACAGAGAAAACCACCAGAGTTAGTTGTTAGACAACTAACAGATCTATAGTTGTCCAACAACTGCATGGAAAAATACTTTATTCACCATAGTTTTTACTTCTAATTTATTATTTGAACTGTGTCATCTTCTTGTGGTTTTCAGTTCATGATAATATTTGCCTTATGAGTTTGCAATTACCTCTAATTATTAAAACAAGAATGGCCAGAATGCAAGTGCTCCATCTCTCACCATGTCTTCCCAACAATTGCTGTAGTCTCGCAATTACCCGTATTCCTACCCCTAGCACAGGTTTCTCTGCTTTGTACCAAACACCTGCCCCCCTCCTCCCCACACTCAAATCACAAACAGGTAACTCAGCAACTGAGAACACAACATACTGTTACATGTAGAGTTTTCAATTCCTATTCTCTGACATTTCTCAGTAAATTAAAATTCTGAGTATTTTGAACAGGTGAACAGAAGAGGGATTATTTAAAATAGGCAATACCTCTTTTAGAGTGCTTTGATCTTTCTACTCCATTTTATGTAGTGCACTGATGCAATGCTCAAGTAAGTCAATACATTTTCTCTAAACATATATTTAATTTTCAGAAATAGAATTTCAATCTTGTTGAATCCCTCATATTAAGTTATTCAGTTCTCCTAGATACCTACTCAAGAGCACTGTTTCTTTGACTTAATTAGTTAGCCATCAATTACACAATTATTTATTACTCCTGTGTTGAACTCAGCAGGCTCTGCTCCTACTCATGTCTAAGAGATTTGGTTCTCCAATTACTTTTACCAGAAATCTGTGATCACCACTCAGGATTGTTGCATCAAATCATAACACCTAATGGCAAACAAAAACTTTTTAACTGGGTAAGATTCTGCAAAATCATTTACTACTTACAACAAGTTCGCACCTCCTGCAACCAGGATTTGCTTACAAAAGAAAACTTAATTACATGCAGTTTGTCATCACAGGGTTGGCTATACATTATGGAACAAGGGAAGATATTTAAAATTAGGTAACTGGATTAGGATTCATGCATGTTTAAATACCTTTATAGAGAAAATAACCTAGTATGCTTCAGTATCATCAAGTAGCAAATTTTTTCAAGTCATAATTTTAATGCCCCAGGCACCAATTTCAAAAGAACACCGGATAAACAATGAGCTTGTTCTACTATTACATTATAGTAATCTCTTTACATTACTAATGCAAACTGCCAACTTTGTGTTCTTACTCAGAAAGTCACTTACTGTTTAGAACTACTCTGGCAATAAATCAGCAGTATAGAATTCTCATGCTGTTGTACCACTAATCAGGATTACAAGTATAATATCTCGTTTCAACTCAAGTGGAATTCCTATACAGGCGTGCCACTGGAAGATAGTATCACCTGACAAAGTAGCTACACACAATGTTTAGCTACAGTAACACAATGCTCCCACTGAAATGTATTTACCATCTTTCCTTTAGTTTGCCCATATTAACTACATGTAATCACTTTTAATGTTTCAGAGTACGGTTTAATTGCTCACCTAACACATATTTAAAAATTCTCATTGTTTTGGTCATGATCTATTACACAAGTGTCAAAACATCAGTTACTAGTCAATCAACTGGTCTGGAGAAGTAACTGTACAAACCTTAGTGAAACACACTTAGCAGGTATGTCTGGGAAGACTCAAATGTCAATAACTAAAAGTTACATCTTTACAAGATTTTTCTTCTTCTCCCTGTTTCAGCATCGATTGTTTCTTTCACATGGGCATAACATTAGGAAGAGTTTATGTATTAAAATCACTTTCTGTTTGGAGTAAGTTTCCTATTGCCCACAACACATGTGCCAGGGCCCATTGATACACATACCTGGATCCTCTGCAATTCCATAAACCTGAAAGGCAAGACTAATATTCCGTTCAGAGGATGCTTTCTTGGCATCTGACTGCCTTGGTATTGAAACAATATAAAACTATTTCCAGCCCAAGTTAAGAAGAGGTAATATCATTCAATCTAATTGTTAGACAAGAACATTTCTATCCGACTGTAAATCAGGTCTGGCGGTTGCTCAGCTTGACCTCCACTTACTATAATCTTGCCCTAGGGTATGAAAATCCTAGATCATTAAATGCTACAAATTTAGTCTTGCAAGCAACCTAAAGTGAACCTACAATCAGAGCCACAGTTTTCAACTGCTGTTAAGTGTTGCAGATAACGGTGATAATAGATAATGGAATGTCAAATTGGGCTTTGGCAGATTTTGGGTTTGGGTTTTTTTGTGTATTTTTTCAAAGAAACAACTACTATCTCTATCCTTAGTATATGATCCTTTTATTTCAGGGTGTTTTTGAGATTAAGGGAAAGTAACTATCCTTTATATTCAGAGCTGAAGAGAAAAACAACGTACTGTTTTTTAAAATTTAGAGATATTTCAGTTGGAAGTTTTTGAAGTTTTTCTGAGAAAAGATGGGTTAAGACAAAGCTGCCCACTTCTTTCTGTTATAAGAAACATTTTTAAATGCCAGCTTTCCTACAATTCTCTAGACAGTCAACAGACATTTTAGGAACTGCTACCAATTCATTACTGTGAAACAGATGCCTGCCAAAAAAATTAATTACAGAACATAAATTTTATTACTATGTGAATTAACTTAAGACTTCATATGCTAAGTGCAAAAGCTATCCTAGAACTGCAGATCCTGGTATAATACACAGTACCCTAAGAGACAAGGCAGAAGGAAAAAACCACCAGAAAGGTATGTAAGCACTTCTTGCAGCTGATCATAGCAAGATAGACCTGCTAGGCCACAAAGTAGTAAAATTCCTCTTGTGCAAGTCTTAGCTGCAGGGAAGGAACAAAGGTAAGAACAGCAGCCCAGCAGAGAGGGAGCCAGACAGCAGCACCGAACCTTTAAAAAGGTCAGAGAAGACGGATGATGGCCCCAAACAAGAAGTAATTAGCTCCTCCTGAACTTAACTTACGTGGTAAGGAAAGGTCTAAGGACACAGCTGGAGTAGTTGAAAGACTAAAGCATGAGAATGGCAAAGTCACAGCTGTTCAACAGCAAAAGAAAATCACAGCACACAAACACCATCTGAGAAATGAAAAAAAGCTTTCGTAAGACCCAGAGATAACATTCAATTTACAGAACTCTGCACAGGTCTCCAAGGCAAGTAACTCCAATTAACATCCATGTATATTAATAAAAACCAGACAGCATAGCAAGTGTTAAAATTTAGATATCAAATATTAGTACTGAATTTACACACAGTAAACATACCACCAGTGACAAGCTCTAAATAAGCTTTTTCCCTCTTGTATTGATACATAAAAATAGTACTCCATCAAAACTGCTGTTCACAGAGCTTTCTCACAAACAAATGCATAAAACTCTTAACACCTAGGACATAATTAAGCAAATAATTCTGGCATTTTATGACTACAAAAAAATCCAATCCACAAAGGATACCTTACCCTTTCAGGCCTAACAGAATGTCCTCAGGATTCTCTGTACCTTACACAAATACACATCTCCTCCTTCCAAGCAAAATAATTATATAATGATTACAGACTACCAAGATACATTCTGCAGCAAGGAAAGTTTAATCATTGCTTACATTACAGTATTTCTGTATTTAGTTCTGTATTACAGCCCAACCTGAATATACACATTTTAGAATGGCAATCACAGTCCCCTAAAGCCCCGCAAAAGAACGTTTAATGGAGAAAATTAAAGTTGTTTTGATTGGTATGTTAAGCACCGCATAGTATAAATTGAGAATTTTAACAATATCAACAACCTGATTTCCCGAAGAATCAACACCCTTAATCTAAACAGAAGGAAAACATCAATTTGCAAAGAAAAAGACAATTGTCCAACACTATTTCCAGAAGCAGATACCAAAATATTTCCATGTCCTCCAATAACTCTGAAGAAAACAAATTGCTCATCAAGCAATTCACTTCACATACAAGGTACAACCTTGGAACAACACATGCAGCAACTTCCAGCTCGAGAAATCTCCAAGTATTTGCTGGACTGCAATATTTACAACCCTCAAGCACTGGCATTAAATTATGCTATTAAATGTTTACCCTTTACCAAAACAATGTTCTTGTTCACAATGCCAGCTAATATTTGCAGGAGAGAGAAGACAAAGAAGTGTCCTGGCTGCCTCCTTAAACCACATCTCTCACCAATTAACACATCAGGGTACATGCACTATGACAATTCCCTATTCTGAAACTAAAAGATAAAATACAAGTTTTAATATTTACCATTCCCCAAATCTACATTAAAATAACACACTAAATAAATCTTATTTATTATTTACTAATAAATTACATGGTTTAAAACATGTGCACCTCCTGCACAGTAGTAAACTAAGTACGACCATATGGTGTGCTGGAACACACAAAATATTTTTCAATTGAAACCTATTTAAACTGTCCAGGTAAAAATACCATTTGATGTTTTCTTTATCACACAGTCCTTAATGTGCAATGACAAACTATTTCTCAGAAGTTCTCATATAGGCAACATGATGGCAAAACCTAAACATTTTTATGTGATTTTTTTTGTTTTCTGGAGCACACAAGGTTAACAGGGGGTCGGGGGGGGAAGAAACAATATAAAGCATCCACAGATTGACTGGTGACTAGAGAAAAAGACAGAACTTTTATCTTCCTCAGGAAAATTAAGAAAATGCATTTTATATATAAATTAATTTTGTAAAAATCTATCAACATGTCTGTCAGCAAGACTAAGAAGTAGACAGAACTGATACCGGAACAATGAATACAGGAAAAACATCACATGGAAATAGTCCACAAAAACTAAACAGACTGGAGAGAGGTCTTTAATGATAAACAAAAAAAAAAAATCAGAGATGAGAAGGGAAACACTTTGTAGTGACCATGTTTAAATATTCAGCCCTAATGGCTGATAATCATATTCTGTAAGCAGCAGGATCAGAGGTGTGATGTTGCAAATGCAGTAAATCCCCAAGGAAACAATATGTCTTCAAGATGTTCTCTTGGAACTGCTTGTGGTTGATTGAAGCAGCATCAGTAACACGGATGCACACACAGGTAGCAATCCCCCCCCACTGCCAGGCAGAGAACAAAAAGTGAACGAACACATGACGTGGTTACCCTTGTCAGTTCAAAGGCACAAATATCCAGCCATCACCACTGCAGTATTCCAGTCCCCTCAGCCACATTAAAGGAGGGATACACAAGCATGAGTGGAGAACTTACTATTAAAAACCTTTGTTGAGCCACAATTGGCAAAATTCTCCTCTTTCACAGGAAATACTGATATTTGAGTATTTTAATACAGAAAAAATTACTCATGAAGAGTAGTATTTTAAGAGAAATTGATAAAATTATAATTTATTATTTTCCAGTCATGTGAAACAAGCCTTTCACAAACTTTTATAAGTGACACCAGACACAGGTTATTTGTGTTCCAATGAAAGAGTCTGAAACCAGAAAAAAAAAAAAGATCACAAAAAGCCCAAAGAAAATTGTAAACCTGGAATAAAAAGTATTCAGCTCTCTAATCTTCCCTCAGCCATTTTACAGCAGACAATTTTTTTTGCTATGCCTGCTTCAGTGCTGACTGTATTTTCATGTGAGGAGCAAGAAAAAAAGACATTTTAACAGATGATATCTAGTTCTTCAAAACCTTGAATATTAGCATATAGACAGCACTCACACTTGCATCCCTATCTATCCATCCTTGTAGCACAGGCTCCTTTATGATCTCTTACTGATCAGAAGAAAATCAAGAACCAGGCATTCTCACAAAAGAATTTAAGTCTCACTTTAGCCTGTAACAACTGCTATGAACTCCTGGATGGTTTCTGCAATTCCCAAACTAAAAACCCCACAAACACATGGAATATGGGGCAGTGAAATTACAAACCCAGGCAGGAACTCATCAGCTGATTCATTGGTGGTTCTAATGCCACAAGGAGAATGATGTTCACTGAAATCCATTTGGAGAAAGTATCAATTCAAAAATATTATCCCCCATAATTATTTGCAAATATGTAACCATTATCTTTTTAAAAGGCAGCTTTTTAACTATATAGGCTTAGTCCTTAAAACAGGCTGTTAACTTAACAGTTACCCTTCAGATGAGGCAATTTTGTATTGCTCCTTGAGAAAGCCAAAAGATTGACGGAAGAGTTCTCAATAAAGGCTGTAAGACAAGAATATTTTTTAATTTGAGGCACAAAATTGTGACAAATACTATGGAATCTTCTAGTGGCTACCTCCTGAATTCCACATGCTTTATTCAGTTATGTTAAAGAACACTAAGCACCCAATGCATGCAATTTTTTTTTTTCCTCCACAGCTGGACACCAGTGCAGTATAAATGCTACTGACAAGAAATTGGAGGATTTTTTAGCAGGATGCAAGTTTTACAACAGATCTTTAAGCAAGTTATATTGTACAAAGTTAAACATGGTTGGCCACAGCATAAGGAGCTGGATAGGGTCAATCTGCTTAGGGGTTTTAGGCCACCCCAAAATTAAACAACTGAAATGTTATATATAGCTCACCGCAGTTTCAAGCTTCCATCACTAAAATCATATAAAGGAAAGAACAAGACCACCAAAGCTCACACCTTCCTTTTAAATTCTTCCCTTACCTTTGCAAGAGCTGCAGTGCCCATCTGACTTAAGCCTAACAAACCCCACTTCCCTCAAGAGCTCAGCAATCCACCCCATTGCCTGTTTATTTGTGGCCTCCAACAATCACTTTTCTAAGCTTGGGTTTTCACAGCACAGTTTATGCCACACACATTATTACACACCCAAGTCAGATCAGAAGAGATATGCATGTTAATAAAAAAAAAAGAATGTTTTTACAAACATTTATTAATGAGTACAATCCTGTACTTCTCACTGCAAAGTAATGAATAATTTCAATTAAAGCTATTGTTTTAGAAGTGTTTGCTTTTTACCTTCTCCATCAATACATACAAGAACAAAATGAAATTTAAGTTCAAGGACTGCTTTATGAACTTGAATTCATGACTAAGCAAACTGTGGGCCTTCCCAATCTTACAGGTAGACATATCTATAGGAGCCTAAAAATGTATTTTTAACAAATTAATTTTAAAAAGCCTTTGTAATACTGCACAGGAAACTGCACACTTAGCTAAAGAATTGTGAGTGACAAAATCAGGTAAAATATTTTATTTCTCCCTTTCCAGCCTTTTGCCCTAACTGGTATTAAGTGATCAAGTCTCCTTCCATTGCAATGAACAGGTCCCTAAAACCCCAGGGTGCCCCTTACACTTCCTCTGGTTGAGCAGATTTTTTTTTAAAAGGTCCTGGTGGAGTTTCTTATGCCTTGTCAGTGATAGTGGGTGATGTGGACCCATTAGCCTACATCTCCATTACTTATAACTCCCCCCTTCCTACTTCTGCTCCAAATACCATTTACCTCACAAGATAAATTAGCAAACATCAATGCAAGAAAAAAAAATTTAACGCAATTAAATAGGGCAGCACTACCATGTCTTGCAGAGAATTCCAGAAGACAGAGGAGTTAAGAGTGTTAAATGACAGATGCTAATCATAAATCTAAATATCTGGGGGCAGGAATGAGAGAGGAGAAAAAAATGAACTGCATGGTTTAAGAATTACTTCAGGAAAGTAACTGCTATGAAATTATGATCAGAAGATTAACATTCTGCCATTATGAAATGGACTGTATTTACCTACCATATAATTCAGTATTTATTAAGTAAAATTAGTATTTATAAACTAAAATTAGGCTTTTCTGCAGTATCTTTTGTCTTTATTTCAATTAAGCTCTCAATGAAGAGCAGTTTAGTAGTCTAGTAATACTTGACAGTTATTAGGAAGTTCAACAATAATATAACATATGTATTTCATTTTGTACCCCATGAAGCAATACAAGGAGATAATGCACACAACAGATATGCCCACCTATAATGTCAATGTACAGTCCACAAGCAACAACACTCAGGGGAACAATAGCCCAGTCTGTTCCAAGCTACTGCACAGCATTTTCAGAACAAAAAAATCTCACTCTAAAATTAAGCCACCAAAAAGTCTAAACACAGACTAATTTACGAGACAGTCAAAAATTGCAGCATGATACTTAAATCACACCATATTCCAGCTTTTTGCATGAACATCTGCCTTCTGTGCCAACCAGACACAGAAGCACACCCAGGAGTCCTCTGACAGTCACACCACAAGTGTCTATACTTGGACAAGTATAAACCAGTACCAGATCACACACTCACAGAACCTTGATGTCCCTTAGACTGAGGCCCACAGCTACATTTCTGTAATTTTGCATTAAGCATATCTGTCCTGGACAAAAGATATGTGATCCATCATTAAACCTGCTGGATTCCAGGTTGATTTTACAAACAGGAATAACAAGTCAGCATAGCAAGAATAAGGCAGCATCTTCCTGACATGCAGGTGTGGCATTTTTGATGCACTGTCACTTAAGAGTGCTGCCAAGCCTCATGCACAAGAGGTGGGCACTAAATATGATATTTAATTATTTTATAATTTAAAAAGTAATCTGAAGCAATACTAAAAGCAGTATAACAGACAATGGAAGCCCTTCCTTTACGTAGCACTAGTTGAATTTTGTGCTTTGGAGGAAAGGGAGGCCATCAAGAATGCAGACAAAGAAAGACAAGACACGTACATAACACACAGCTTCAGAAGTGACCATTACTTCAAAGAATTAAAATATAATAGTATTTCTAGAATACAAACCTTAACTTATATAGCAGGATAAAGTATCTCCAAAAGTAAACATCTTATTCATCCAGTAAAACAAATATAGTCTATAACAAACCAAAATACTATAGTATACCCAACTACATTTTCCTTAAAGACACTCCGTACTGCCTGAGTTTGCATTTTCTTCAATGCTGATTTATCATTATACTATATCATTAAAATAGTCTAAACCAGTGTTTTCTTACTATTTCTGACAACTCTATTTCTCAGCAATTTACATTTCTCTTAGCATAAACAACCTATTTTGTTCTCCTTTTGAACTCATTCCATGAATATCCATAGAAAGACATTCCTTAGCATCACTTTCTCAAGATTTGAGGATCTAGTAACAACACTGGGAAATACATTTTTAAGTAACTTTTATCACTTATTCTTTATTACCACAGAAGATAAAAACTTCTGATGCACTACAAGATGCTGTTTCAGGATGTGATAACTGCAATAATTAAGGTTTTGTACGATGCCCAAACCAGCAGTGATTTTACAGCAATATGCAGCTTACACTGTTTGATATCCAACTGATTAATTCAGCCATTTACAGGTTCCCCAAAACACGTGCAGAATCCTCCTCCATTTCATTTGGAGTATAATATATTCCCAGATAAGTGGCTCCAGAGAACCACTTGAATAGAAGTAACACAGATATCCCTGTTTCTAAGATTCTTGATTATGTTCTGATACTGTGGTACACAAGTCCAATATATGACTGTGAAACAAACCCTTCAACTCTAAATGTCATTGTTAAGTATTTTGTACAGACTACCAAATGAAAAATTGAATATATGTTTTAAACCATCATGCCCCCCAGCAGTTAAAAGGTTTTACACCACTATTAGTGAATACTTAGAATACAAAACACATTACATGTTTTATAAAATGCATTCTACAACCTAAGCACTTCCACCATTACTTTCCTATTTCACAATCTTTGCCTTTTCTACACCTTCTCAACTTGTCATTGATCTGTAGAAAAGGAAGCTGTTCAACAGTAACAACTTGGCCAAGTTCTAGTAATTTCAGATTTTATTATGTTATTCCTTTCACTTATCAACTAAGAGGGCATTTATACCAATTTCTGAAGAGGTTGCATTAACTATCCTCTTTTTTGCTAAATAATGAATGAAACTACAAACAATAACCATAGTAGTTTGATAATACAATAAAATAGATGGGTTGCTTCTGGAAAAAGAACAGTCCCACTGCCCCCTTCTTGCATTTACTTCTGGCCATACTTCATAGTCAAGGGCACTTGTCATACTCCTTGTTGAGCAACCATCTATTAATTTCTTTTCAAATGAATTCGCTTTCCAACAGTTTAATAAGCTGAGCTGGCTCAACAAAAGAGTTCTGTGGCTGCTGCAAAACAGCTCTTTTGAAAATCAGTGAGACACTATGGCAGACATAACCAACTGTCCAATTCCTCAAAAGCAAACAGAGATGTCCACACTGTTCTGCTAGCTAAAACTGCTTTAGAGGTTGCCATACACTGCTCCAAATGCAGCCTACTCTCTCTGGCTATGGCACTATGAGGAATGTATAGTCCAACACCCAAGTGCCTGTACCAAGTGTTACCTAGCCAGCTATGAAACAGGAAAGCCTGGCCCCACATGCTGTTTTTCCCACAGTAATGAAATTTCTTAACTCACTCTGGTTTGTGCTGTCTGAATAAATTCAATGTTCTGATAAGCCAACAGTTGATCACCTTTGCCTGAAGCCTACATAAAATGGCAATGAAAGCAGCAGAGATGTGACAGAAATAGCAAATGGTTAAATTCCTGCAGAAAAATGAGCCACTAGCTCATTTTACCAAGTACAACCTAGAGCAATCTCATCTAGGGTCTCTAATCCATTACTATTACAAAGTTACTTCAACACATCAGATATGGTTAGAATCTACCATTCGTCCATGCAAAGCCAGGACTAGCTTTATTCCAACACAGACAGCACTCACCACTGAGTACTTCAATACTGCAAGAGTATGTAATGAGAACTAGTTCTAATTATTTTCTTCATTGATCTGTGTAGCTTCTACAAATAATGCTATTACGAACTAAAACAAATCAAACTTTACATTAATTTAGGGAATTTCTCTTTGAATTCTGTGTTACAGGTTTAAGACCAACAAGCCCAATCCACCACTTCACTGAGTGTCTCCAAGATGGAACCCAGTACAATGGCAGAGTTTCCAGGCCAGTGGTGGTGCAGAAAACGAGCTGGTCTGACACTAGCACACCTACACTAAGGGCCCTGACCTCAAGACTTCTTCCTATTAATCAATGCTGTGTCCAGCACGCAATTCACTCTATAAACCTCTTTCATGTTTAACCTGCAAAGCAAAAGCTGGAATGACAAAATCTTAACACTTAAGCCAGAATTGAGGCCACATTTTAAAAGGATGCTTAACATGAAAACATATCCAATCCAAACTGCAAAGGCACACATCACTTCATGCAAACTACAGTTTGTAAATTACATGAAGAAAACTATCTCATGAAGAAAACTTATCTCTTCAAAATAAAAAGAAGCTGTAGAAAAACTGGCTAATAGAATGTAAAACAATCTGGGAAAACTGCCACTCAAAAGGGACATTTTAATTAATTATAAATCTGTTTGAAATCCATATGCTGATTTTTGAGACACTGCTGCAGCAAAATACTTCCCTACAACACAGCAGTCGTTTAGACCTGATCAACAGCATCAACAAAAAACAATGTAACAGTAATTTTCAAAGTAAAATATGGGACCCTAACAAAAACATCCTCAGCTGCTTTAGGTTTGGTGCTGCAAGAACCTTACAGTAATTAAAACACTAACAATCTTAATTAATTTGTCATAGCAGTTCTATTTAATAAATATCAGTTAACTGAAAACTGGCATTTATAATGCCAAAACACGACTAGGGTAAACTTTAGTAACTTCTACAGGAATTTTCACCCTAACTATACATTTTAAGACGAATGACAGTTATTAAGCAGCAATTTATTCTCACAGCATTACTTGTTATGAATATGCTATGGCTCCCCAGACTGGAAAGAAATGAACCTTAATATTGCAGAAACAAAAGCAACACAGAAAAGCTTGAAATACCACACACAACATGAACACAATTGAATTCCTTCCCACAGTCAGCATCTACAATGCAGAGACCTCCTGAAGAGTAGCACTGCACTCCATTCGTAACTTTTTTCTATGCTACATGAAACCAGAAGGGTACAGTGACAAAAAACAGTACGTTAATGAGATGATAAAGATTATTCTTACTATTCTAGTTACAGTATTTTGTTCTTTTGACGTGAAAAAAACAGGGGTCATAACTGTCTGTTGATGATTTATACTGACAGAAATTAGGCTCAAATGTTAAATAAAGATTAATTAATATCTGCAGAAGAGTTTGAACATACAAAATGCTATGTAAGTAGCCAGTATTAAGTCTTCCCACACACTCATTCTGGCATGCTTCCAAGCAGGGAAGTCCCACAGAAACATTTCAACAGCAGTAAGGAGATGCAGAGAGCTCAGGCAATTGCAGCTATATTCACAACAGTCCTTCTAAGGAGCACCTGCAAAACTGGGGAGAACCACTGCCCACTGCCTGCTACAAATTCCAACACCAAAAAAGAAACTGCTGTTCCAACACAGCTTATATAAACACATGCTGAACAACCCACATCTCTATAATCCTCTGTACAACCCAAAATGATCTGCAGAACTCCAAACATCTTGTAAATATGACTTTTCCTGTTGCCTAGTATTCCTGACCAGACTACAACTTCACAAAGCAAAGTCAGCCTACAGTGTAGGTGTCAGTTTGATTTTCATATAGAATCTTATTTCAATATATAACAGTTCTGTCTAGAGCAGACTAGTTTTCCCAGATTTAAAATCTAAAATGGCGACAAATTAGAGAATGAATCACAATGTAATAGCTCCTGATCATTCAAGAGCAAAGCTCTTCCCAAACACGTAAAGAAACCCAGCGTCTTCTTAGCTAGGATCCCACATTGCAAAAAACGCTTTACAAGCTTTCTTCCAAGAGTGGAAGAAAATAAAATGCTCTAAATTGTGCCAAAAGTGAGGTAAAGAGGAGAGGCACATGACATGTTCAGGCATTTCTCAATATCTCTGAAGGACAATATTAATATTTGATGAGATTAAAAAAGGGTATGTCTGATTTAATTATCAGGTACTCTTCGAGATAAGACCTGTAGCCTCAGCATGCCCCAAAAATCTCCAAAGCTACGAGAGACGTGATCATTGCATTGCATGGTCCATATTCTGTAAACAAGCCAAAGCAGACCTCATGTACAGAACTGGCACTGCAGCTTCCAGGAACCACAGAAAACTCCAGAGTGCAAAGGCTCATAATAAGATCTAACCACAGCAGGCTGGTAAGCATCCAGCTGAAGGAGGATGTCTAGCAGGGTTTTTACAACAGCACCTGACTAACCATGCCAAAGTTGCAAGTAAAATCTTCTATAACTCTTCTCTTACCCCTTCCATCTTATTCCCACTGACACCTGCACAACTTCTAACCAGCACACAGACTGAAACCAGAGAAAAATGTACATCATCTTCCTGCCTGCATAAATTAATGTAAATCAACTGCAGTCCTGAATTTCCTTGTGGAGCTCTAATTGATCTATGACAGACTTTGCAACCTTTCAGGGGGAAAAAAAAAGATAAAATGGAGATCACTGCAGAGATTAGAGGAGTACTTTTGCAATTGGCACATCAGCCTGATAGTTTTTATGAGTAAGTCCAGGTACAAAAGCAGATGACAGCACGAATAAAGTTGCCTTTTCCTGGCTCTACAGTTACAGAAGACATTGCTAGTGCTGTTGGACCAGGTAACTGATAAAACACTTCAACTACTGAAATACTGAGTATTTCTGTATTCTTACCGGCCAAAAGCTCCAATATCCTCTTTCATGCAGAAGCAGCACACATTTGACTCCATAGGAATTTAACCCACAGAAAAATACTCTTCTTCAGAGTTTAGCTCCTTAAACCAGTTCACCTGTAGGGTTCAAATGATCATAAAACACAGGCACAAGGCTAACAATAGAGCATGTGATCAGGACACAGAGACTGAACCACCCTATCAGCAGCACCAACTCATGGAACTGCCCTGTGAGTGGGAAGGCTCATCTTCAGAAGCTTGAAGTGAACAAGCATGGAAGGAAGAACACTATGAATGAGAGAGGAAACTCTGCATGTGAAGTTATATTGAAAATTACTTAGTTACATAACTGCTCAATTCTGCTCCTTCACATCAGTAAAGTAACTACTCTCTCCACCAACTACGCTCACAAAAAAAAAACTGTTTTCAATGGATCGCCAGCTTGATTTCTCCCCTCCAAATCCCATTCAAAAAGCCTTTAATGTTTGCTACTTAGGAATTGAAAAATTAAACATTCAAGACAAACATTTCCACCTTTCCCCATCAGGTAATGTATTCCAAGATTAAGTTTTTACATTAAAGCAGTTATTTACACTGCATGTATCTAATAACTCAATGCCAACATTTTCCACAACAGAAAAAAAAAGAGCAGATCATAGAACTGGACACACAATGTACTTCTGAAATGGCTCTAGTCTTCATCACCATATTCTTCCACGTTCCTACCTTTCCTTTCTTTCTTACTGTATTTTCCTTCATTATAGGAATCCCACTTCATCTCTCAGGATGCTTAATTCCTTATACACTAACAAATAGTGCTTATTGTAAGTAACTGAAAAACTTCAGTAAGTTTCTTAAATCCCCAAGTTACCAGGAACGTTGAGTCAATCTTGCATCCAAAAGAACCATTCAAATTTTTCCATGCTTCTCTTCACTGGAGATAAGGGAGGAGACTAAGCCCATTTGTAGGATTATGCAAGAATGCATAAATCCTCCCTTGTAAACAAAACTTCTCTAACCAGTTTTGAATGCAAGGTATGCTTTGCATGGTTTACAGCCTCTTGGCACAAAAAGGAAAACCCTTGAGAATTCAATTTTACAGAGATCGTTACTGCATTTGGGGGTGAATAGGAAGAATCCTAATGAGTAACCTACTGTACATGAAGAGGATGACTTTCTGTATTCTCTTCTATCCGATGGTATTGAACTGCAAGTGTCTAAAAATGTTTCTGACATTTTTATATCATATTGATGTAAACAATCTGTCTTGCCACCTTTGAAAATTTCTGTTTAGCACTAAGTACTGCTCTGAGGCTCTAAGCTAACTTTCATAAAATCACTGCATTGCTGAATAGAAATTGAGCAGTATAAGAGAGACAATGCAATGCTGCAAGAGAAATAAATTCCTAAGTTGCTTTTTGAAATTATATTTCAACTGTCAAGCCACAGCTCATCTGTGTACAAAATCTGGTTTGTTTCATAGCAGAGTGGTAACACACTATACATGTCACTGCATCAGCAATACCTTTTAATTTATAAACATTTTTTAATTAATCAAATACTAATATATATCAGTTTTGAAAACACAACTTATCATAACTAGTTAAATGGAAGCACACCTAATAAAACAAGAACAGCTTAAAGGTAGAATATTGAAAATAAATCTAATTGAATGGGGAAGAAAACCCAAACATTTTCCATTGTTATTGAAGCATTTGCCTTGTTAAACCATTTCTATGTTTGGTAAATCAACATGCAAAACCTAGTTTCACCTTTTCTTTAGCCAGTTGTTTACTAGGTAAGTAACAACCAACCTATACCACAGATCCAAGAGAGATACTTGTGCAGCTTTCCTTTCTGGTTACCATAGTTTCACATGAACTGTAGATTTCTAGAAATAATACTTATGAGAAGGAATAAAAATATCACTGCTTAAATATGAAAACTGCAAGAAGAATCATTTTGATTAGTGTATGAATGGCACTTAAATGAACAGGTAAATGCTTAGGAAAGGAAGTTTTATTTGCAAGACTTTGTCAGACACAGTAAGTGATAAGTGAAGCTTGAGCACAGACAGAAGAAGAATAAATACAGCACATGGAACAAGAGGGAAAAGTAGGTACCAAAAAGTCATTCAGTAGCCATTTACCTGTCTCTTTTTCTAAAATTCCCAGCAAAAAAAACATTACCAGCTCTAAATTGGGACATTATAGTTCCAAACCTCCCACATCAGGGGATACTTTGTAAACATATACTGGTGGGGGTGAAAAATATGAATCTTCACAGGAATTTAAGATAATTTTAAAATCCGAAATAAAGAAGGAGCTGCCAATAGGAACAGCATAATAAATTGTCAGACTGTGGAAACTTTACCCTCTGAAACATTCAAAACTTGACAAGTGGCCTTACAGGACAAGATTTAAGGGGAAGGCTGTATTAGACCTCCAGGGGTCTTTTCCCACCTAAGCAATTCTGCGACCAAGAACACAAATAATTTTTTCATTGTGGCATTACTTCTAGGAAGCAACTGTGCATTCATTACACAAAGCTTTATTTTATGTGGTGTTAAAAGTACTTTGAATACAGTTGTCCATACAGGCACATAAGAAACAATAAAAATAGTATATAGCCACACACCAAACTGGAACTTTCCTGCAGGAATACTGTTCCCATCCCAAAATAGTACAAAACATCCAGGTTTTACAAATTCTTACGTTATTGATCTTAAATTATTAATATGAGTCTTTCCTTTACAAATATATTTAAATTGTACTTTTCACCAAAATCAAAATATATCAATTCTCTTCTCTATTTCCCTGCCACAAGCACAGCTCTGCCACATGATATACAGACTGCAGCTCCTGGTCATTCTTGCTTTGAAAAAAAAAAAAAAAAAGACTTGACCAAGTCTTTCCAGTTTCCTCCCTTGGAAAGAACGTCATAAGAATCAGTCCTCTGTTTCTACGAAAATCAGAAGTGAAATGGCCAGTGGTCAGGATGCACAGCCATCTTACACAAATTAAATTAGTTTACCACTATATCCATAATTATAAAAAATGTCTTATTCCAAGACTCCTGTCAGACAGTCACCTTCAAATTCAAAACCAGACACCTCAAATGCACACATAATTACAAGGCTGTACTCTTGACATTTACTACTTACATTGGGGACTTTTGTAACTTCAGTAATCTATACATTCAATTACCCACAGCACACTAATAAAAGTAACACATGAAAAAACACAGACCTTCAATATTCACACCCTACTCCATACCAACTCTACTTATAATGAACTCTCCTTGCTGAAGATTACCCTTTGACCAAAAAAAACCAAAAATCAACCAATTATATCACTTGCTTATTATCGGCTTACTAAGACTTGATATGGTCCAAATTTTCAGTTGATTCCTTCTTAAGGGATGAACTGAGAGTTTTACGTAAAGGAATAAAGGAATAACAGGTAATAGCATGAAAGACTGAAAAAGCCTTGGGTCGAACAGCTTATTTGTAAACAAAATATAAGTCAATTTTCTTTTGCCCAGATATGATGTGGCAATGAAGGTCTTAAAACTTAAGCTGAAATCCTATGTTCAGTAAAAAACTGCAGTTCAGACATAACCAAGCACTGCAGCATTACCTCCCCATCACCAATGGCCACCTCTTTCCAGCCAGTTCACATGGACTAAGCAATAGGAAAATAACTGCATTAAGTCCTCCTTGCTGTGTGCCCACACAAAGCACAACATTCACCCTCTGGGGAAGCACCAAGCGAGTGCTCATCACCTGCAGCCTGCACTTGCTGGGACTGAGCTACCCCTGGAGAAGGGAGAAACCTGAGGGGAGCCTGCAGGTCAGGTCAGGTGTCCTCCACATCACTCACAGCCTACAAGCTCAGCAGCACTTCACCAAACCTTTGCAACAACTCCAAAGCCAAATTTGGAATGCAAACCCAACTAAATAAAACATGCATACCAAACTTGTTGTTTTTTAAAACATACAGTAGTTTCAGAAATGCTTTGTCTTTTCCGAAATGTCAGTATATTCAAATTCATCATTTTGTTAATAGGAAACCCTGAAATTTCAGATATAATTCTTATCAATCTAAACCACTGCAGAGATATCCATGATATGGCAACAGGCACCATTTGAGACCTTTTTCAAAACACAAGCAGAAGTCATCAGCTTGTTCTGTCAACCCTTGAAGATGGGAACAGATGCAAAAATACTTTCCTCTCTAGAGCAGTAACAAAAAACTGCTGCAGAAAACAAAATTATTTCTAGTGTCACACATGTTCCCTTGCTCTAATATGATAACTAACGTTTACTGAAATAAAGCACAGAGAAGCAAAATGCATAAAAGGTTGTGCAAGGGCAGGACTAATAAGCCATTAAATTCAGAGCCATAAGAAAATAAACCACTCACCTACCTACAAAAAAAAATTTTCACAAAAAAACCCAAAACCAACCAACACATGTTCTCAGATACTTTTTTGGGTAGGTATTGTGATCAGCTTCTCAATCACAGATCACAAACTACCCTGCTATATATGCCAATCTTCTTACATCTACTCCCTCTTCTGATCATATTCTTTTACAAAAATAAGCTTTCCAAAGGCAGAAATCATAGCTAGCTACACAATCAAAAAAAAAATGTGCAGAATAGACAACAATGGAGTATATACCTGGACAAAGCACTATCAGACAACTAACTTATTTTGCCTCTGAAGCCACAATAAGACAAGAGGTAGCTGCACACAAATACAGTCCTACATGTCCTTCATTTCTGACTCAAACTGGCATAAAGAAGTTTAAATAAAGACTAGTCTTGAGCTCCTCCATGCAAATCTGTAGCCATTAAAGGCTAGAAAAAGCCAGATGCCACATGAAAGCCACAGGGGTACCCTGAGGGATCAAATTTTCCCACATTCCTATCTCCAAAACTAGGTGCCAGATCTCAGAAAATGTTTGTGAAAGGTTTCCCTTTCCCTCTTCTCCACCCAAGATCTGATAGATCTAGGACAATTAAACACTGGAAAACTTGGAAATACAGAGATACTAAAAACTGGTCGAGTATTCTGTGAAATAATGGAATGGCATAACCCATGAAATCTAGGATTCTGGTCTAGTCTCAGTGACCTCACCCATCAAACTGACAGCATCAAGAAAAAAAGAGCACAGTTTATGTCCTGATACCTGAACACTGAAACATCCTTCTCAAGACAAGCTTCCCAACTTCAACAAACCAACACCAGTCCTACAATTGTCTATGATGACCTAAATGAGGGTCACCTTCAGAGATTTCCCTTACTTTGTATTTATTCTCACAAAAAATTAATTTCCAGGTTTACCAGATTTTTAGGAACTCCAAGATGATAATATTTAAGGAAAATAAATTTTAGTTAAAACAACATAGGATTAAAGCTACAATTCTAACCTTGTACTCTCAAATCGAGTTTTTGCTATAGGACTGTCAAGTAAATACCTGACCTTGTCAAAAGTCACAGCAGATCCCCTTTAAGGTTTACTCTTAAACCACAAAGATGCAGAACTTTTTGAAAGCAGATTTTTTTACTAATATAAAAAGCCAACTGAAGTCACTGTACTAATGTTCAAACACGAAAGCTGTTCACTGAATGGAAGAGCTTAACTGGTTCACTCTTCAAAGCAGTTTTTCAGCCCGAACAAACGCCGGCCCGAGAGCCGCGGTTCCGCAGATGTGACACTGCCAAGGCGGCCGGAGGCGCTCCGTGCGCGCCATCCCCGTGCGGGCCCCGCCGCCGGGGCGCCCCCTGGGGACCGGGGGCGGCCGCTGCAGGCGCCGCGCGCACCCACCCGCGGCCGCGGGGAGCTCGGCACGGCCGCGCCCGGCACCGGCAGCTCCATCGCCCCCAGCCCGGCCCACCGCTGTGCGGAGCCGACAGCACAGGAGGGGCAGGAGGCTGAAGGAGGCCCAGAGCAGCGCACACCGCAGCACTGCCGGTGCCAGTGACCCAGAACTATGGGACCTTTCGGAATTCCCATTTTTATTTAGCCTTTGAGTTTAAAAGGGGAATTCACCTGAAACGCTGAATGGCATTCAATATAAACCACGGCTATAGGCTATGTCACCATTTAAGTTCTTGTGATGCACATGAAAAAGAGCTCGTTCGGTTCCTCCATATGTTTGCTGTGTGCAAGCTTTTTTCGCAACCGGAAATTCCAATTCCCTGCTCACCTCTGTTTCCCAAGGACTAGATTATCACTATCTTCTTCTTTGTTAATGATCCTCATATAAGATGAAGTGTTCAGAATATTAATATTTTAAGTGATATGGAGAAAGAGAGTGAAGTTTTTATTTAAGAATATTAAACTGGTATGTTGATGGCTGCTATCAATCACTTCTTTCCATGACAAAACATGTACTGAACCAGATGAAGCTCTTGGAAATTCTCACATCTCGCTGACAGAGACCAAATCGACAACATATTCCTCTTTCCAGTATGTTTTCTTAATTACACACATCAAAAAAAAGAAAAAAAGAGGAAAAAGGAGGAAAAACAAACAACACAAAACAACATCCACCACCAAAACTCAACAGTACCATTTTGGAAATTCACACCTACAATATTCTCCTAAATTTTCAAATTAGTCAGAGAAGAAATAGCCATTGTAGGCAGAGATCACACTAAGCTGAAAACCTTGTCTCATCTGACAAAACACAGAATTCCAGTACCACAACCAACAAGCACAAGTAACAAACAAATATTTGCTTATTCTCTGGGATTCATTTCGTGAAAGTAAGCAACTGAAGTATTTCAGGTTTCTGTAAAACATACAACCTGTTTTTACTGGCACACAAATTTCAGAAAAGCTCATCTCTCCTAAAATATTTGCCTGCAGCGAAACAACTGAGACAGTAAGACCACAAATGAAAATGACAAACGAGGATTCTGGAATCATTCTAAATTTGAACCATAAGTGACAAAGAGCAATCTAATTTTAAGAAGTTCATAAAGCTTTGATGTGCCAACATCATTTCATGACTTAACTAAGTCTAACACAGTTGCTCCCACCACCAAGAGCAGGAACTTTCAAGTGGTTTGTTGCCTGCAGCTATTTTCTACAGGAGACTGCAGTAGCATGTAATATTCAAGAGAAGCTGTCTACATTACTTTATTTTTTTATAATTCAGTTGCTATTGGTAAGTTATACTGAGACAATATAAACCTAGAGAGTATTTAACTGACAATTCTATTTACACTCCTTCGAAGTGGAAATTATTTCACTCCAAACATTGAAACACTTGAACACATAAAGTTCAAATGTGATATATTTATGGAATTTGAGTTAGATTACCAACCAGCTACCTGGAATACTCCAATTTATAAAATGAATGCTATTCAAGTAATATAATGCATTTTTAAACTAAGTATTTTAATAATCTAGGAAATAGCAAATTTTTGTCATTTCACAAACCCCAGGTTTTTAAAAATATATTAAAATATCACAGAATCCTTGATTTGAACAAACTCAAATTAATTTCAGTTTTCAGTTGCAAAACATCAAGACTTCATATCTAAAAGAGGAGAGCTGTACATAAATTTTACCTTAACTTCTTAAATACAAGTTTAACAAATCCTTACACTGGTTATTGACTTTATTCAGCATTATCTTCCTGAAACTGTAAATGTATGAAAAAGCTCGAAAAGCATAACTCTGGCCCAAGTACATAATTTGGAAGTTATCTGAAGGCTAGAAAGAATCACAGAAAAATTACAGTCTCTTCTATCTTCCAGTTCCATGCCTGTGTGGTTTTTGGTTGGTTGGTTGGTTGGTTGGTTGGTTGAATTTAAGCTTATACGACAGCAAACCTTAAGTTTACCACAGCTAACTTAATACAAACAACAAGAAGAGAAATTCAGGGGTTTGTGTCACAGGTTGCACAAAGCCCACCTGTAGACAACACAATAAAATGTCACTGGTTTTGTCAAGAAGGACCAACATGAGCCATATGAGTTACATAGCAAGATTTATTTGTCAGAGATGGGATTCAATTAATATTTTTCTCCTTTGTATAACTTTGAAGCTTTTTTAGTCTTTGATTAATTAGAACAGTGTGGGGATTCCAGCCCATTCACCGCCAGGGCTTTCAGCAGCAAAAATATTCATGTTTCTGCTAAAAGCAAGGCAGCTCTCACACCTCGTTTCATTTAGTAATGAAAACTGTTATCATGCCATAAAAGAAAACAAACTATGTTACCCAATAAAGAGCCCTACACCAGATCTGTGGTACCGAGTTTGTGACTGACCACCAGGAAGACAGGTCTACAAAATTATGAGTTGAGGCTAATGAACAAGTGATACCAAGATGACAGAGATTAATGATGGTCGATTGCACAATCACGCGTGGTATTTATTTCTCTGTACACAATCAGCCAGCCTGCACGTGGATAAGTCTTGGGAGAGTTCAATACTAGATAAATATTCCAGGAATATTAATAAATAGATTACTTATTTAAAGAAAAGAGACTATGAAAAACGCAAAAAGTTGTTTCGAATGGCCAAGCACTACAAATGAATAAGTAATCAATCACAAATCGAGACGGAACTGCCAAGAGTTAACAGGGAGAGACTTATGCTTGGAGAACAACACCTCGCTGTAGGAAACGCTAGGAACTCTCATTCTCGGTCCTTTAAAACAGGATTCAGCAGAACTCCCAGAGAGCATAAAAGCGGTCGTGCAACGGCTTCCAGAGAAGCGATCCAAAAGGCGTTTTCCTGCTTCCTTCCAGCAGCCCGGCGAGCGGGATGCGGAGCGGAGCCCGAGCCNGACTCCGGCGCCTCGGGAGACCGGACACGCCAGGGTGTGGCTACGGGAAAGGAGCGCGTTCGAGCGCGGGCAGGGCAGACGGGGGGGGCAGCAGCGCTACCCGGGCTGCCAAAAAGTAATTAAAAAATAAAACATGCGGAAAAAAACCCCAAGAAACAAAAAACCAAAACCAAACGAAACAATCAACCACCCGCTCCCCCTCAGTAACTATAACACCGGACTCGGCGGTGATCGAAACTTTGTGTCACCTCCTAACGCCTCATCCCGTGGGAACACAAGAAAGGAGAGCCGAGCCCAGGCAGTACAATAAACAAATAAATGAAATCAGCGAGAGAGGGGCCCGATCGCTTCCGCGCCCACTCGCGGGGGCGAGGAGAGGGGGAAAAAAAAAATTAGGTCGGTGGGTCCCGGATTTCCACGGGGTAGCCGGATTATACAACGCTCCCAGAAGAGAGGAAGGCATGGAGACAGCGCGGCCCGGAGCACAGCGGTGCGGGCCCCCACGGCCAGCACGCCCAGCACCAGGGATGCGCTGGGGCACGGACAGGAATTCCCGGAAAACAGGGCCTCCCAGCCCATCTGCGCCGCTCACTGCTCTGTCCTTCCGTCCCTAACCGCAGCAACAACTATCTATACGTATCTATACACGCACATATATATATATATAATTTTTTTTTTAGCCCGTGTAGAGAAAATAAGCGCCCAGAAAAGAGAAACACCAGGAAAGCTCTCGTTTCCTACCTGGGCAGGGTTCAGCTCAGTTCAGTGCGTGCAGAGGAGGAGGGGGCAGAGGAGCACTATCTAAAACAAAAGTGGCGCCAAAACCCCCCAGTAAGAAGCATTCTCCTTCCTCCTCCTTCTCCTCCTGCCCCCCTCCCCCACCGGGGCCGGCGAGAGCCCAGCGGGGTTCCAGCAACACGCGGCTCCCGGCATCGGGCGGCCCCGGCACAAGTTGGCAAGCGCCCTTTCTTTACAAAAAAAATAAAGGAAGCCGAACGGAAACTGCCACAACTCTTCCTCTTAGCGGACAGCAGCCGAGGAGCTCGGCCAAAGTCACTCGGAGGGGAAAACTCGACCCACAAAGGCCTTGGGCGAGCTGGGCGCCGGGGCGGGGGGGCAGCGAAGGGAGGCGGGGGGGAAGGCGCAGGTCAGTCCCTACGTCCTCACTTGGGCCGAAGGAGCCCCGCTTCCGCCAGCCCTCCTGTGCACTCACGGGGAAGGGCGGCCAGAGTTGTCCCAGCTCTCGGAAGAGACACCGAGGAGACAAACACCGATCCCTCGGCACTTCCCTGCGCGGGGAACCCGCCGGGAGCAGGCTGGAAGGAAGCACTCGGCTGCTGGGCAGCGGGGAGCAGGGGGAAGGGAGCGCTGTCAGGGGTGCGAGTCCCCGGCCCGCGGCCTCCCCCGACGTTCGACCCCGGGGCACCGGCAGCCGCCCCACCATTTTCTCTGCGCGGCCCAGCGCTCCCCCCGAGCGCGGCTCGGGCCCCGACCCCATTCCCCTCGCTCGCCCACCCGAGCGGCCCGGCCCGGCCCGGCTCGCCCGCACACACACCCCACGCACACAATGCCCGAGTCCTCCATCTTGCCGGCAGCCCCTGCTCGGCTCGGCAGAAGGGGGGAGGAGGAGGAGGAGGAGAAGGCGGTTCTCCATTTTAGCTCGCCGAGCGCCGGGCCCGGCCTGCCCGCGGCCGGCTCTGGGGAGGAGGAAGGGGGCCGGGGCGGGCAGGGGGGCCGCTTTCGGCGCCCTCTCGCTCTCTCACTCGCGCTCCGCTCGCCTCCCCCCTCCCCGCCGCGGCGCGCCGGGAAC
>VWZP01010724.1:3571497-3595685 GCA_013396995.1 Dicaeum eximium
TGCGGGCCCGGGGGCCGCGGGGCCCGGCCCGGCCTCTCCTCGCCGCCGCGCACTGCGATCCCCCGTCCCCCCGCCAAACTTCCAGAAGCTTCGCCGCCATTTTCTAACTTACCTTGCCCAGTGTCGGCGTAGGCAGCGAGGAGGCCCCGGCGCGCAGCTCCGCTCCCGTATCCCCGGCGCGGCTCGCCGGCTGCGCGCCCGTCCCGGNCTAAAAAGGAGCGGCCGCTCGGACACGGGGCCGGCCCGGGACGCGCCCGGCCGCACGCACGGCCCGGGCCCTGGCAGCCCGGCGGTAATTGGATGCGATTGTCCGGCCGAGGCAGAGCTGGGCCGTACCGGAGCGCCCGCCGGTGCCGCAGGGCCGCCCGCGCCCCCTGCGCTGTGCCGCCCTGAGGCCCGGCCGCGCCAGCGAGCCCCTGGCGAGGAGATAAAGGCGCGGGGGCCGCACGGACCGGGTGCCTTATCTGGGGAGCTGCAGGACCGCTCACAAGCCATGGCTGCTGGCACCCGTGGCTGCTGGCGGGGTCGGGAGCGCTCTCCAGAAACGCTTTCTGCTGCTGCCCATCGCCCACGGTGCTCCGAGTTAAATCAGCATTTGTGGGATTCCTTCTTTCTCCCTGCGTGAGGAGTACATGAACCCAAAGCGATCCATATTACAGTACAGAATTCTTAAAGTAACCAGATATACAATTCGCGACACCTGGGTGTTTTTCACTTTATTGTGTAATGCCGAGCACATTGCTCATGGTGAATAGTTCCACGTAAGATTATATTTAGATCAGTCAACACAATAATAGTTTTGTCCTGGTAATTAGGCTCTAATCACCTTCTTGTTTATCTACTTATAATTTTGGGGACAGCGTTAGCATAACTAAGCAGTTGCTAAGCCGAGTTACTCTGCTCACCTGCCTAACAAAGGCAGGATACTTAAGAGAAGAGTATCCACCAGTTCCAGTCTTTTCAAAACTAAGATGAGGCATCCCGCAGAGAAAATAACGCTTACAATGGAAACCGTGATCAGGACTGTTTAAAATAAAATTAAATTTAAAAAAAAGAAAAAAACACGTAAAAGCAGTATAACATAAGTTGATGACACCTAGGAATTCTAGATACAATCTGTCGGTACATAAGACAGGCTTACAAAAATAAATTCTATTCTGTAGCTTGAATTCACATTTCAGAATAGTTTTGCACCTTCTGTTAAGTTCGGGGGAAGCAAAAAAGAAAATAAGCAGCAAGGCTGCCTTGTAGGGAACACTTTAAAATAGAATCCTGAATGCCCAGTCGTACAACTATGTTCACGGTTTCAATTACAGCTACAGGTGCTGCTGATGATCTTTAATGTTAATCTGACAGTGCCTGGAAATTGTAGAAGAATTGTGTATTTAAAAAACACACCAAACTTAATGTAAGCCTTAAAAATTATCTATATTGTTACAAAACAACACTTAGGAATAGATGGAAAGGAGCTGGATCCATTTGTGCCTTTCCCATACAAAGTCAACTTCCGACAGCTGCCAGATAGACAACCTTTCCATAAAAATAAACTACAACATTTTGCCTGCACACAGAATTCCAGTAATGTGTCTTCTGCCTGAGATACAATAGGGATAACTCATTTTAGAGCTCCAATCCAAAACTTTGCAAGATCATAGCAGTTTGCTGCGGGAGCTGGCAGGAACACCACACGAGGCAGCTCCAGTCAGCTGTGGACGAAATCCATGTACAGGACATGCATTTTGTTCTGTTCCAAAAGCACTGCAGCACACTGGAGCTCACAGCTGGGAGGTTTTGGGTAAATGTGCTTACCTAACGTGAAGAAAACGTGACTCAGTTTTTAAGGCGTGGTTTTGAAGGAATGAGTGTGCGAGCACTGACAATACCGTGGCAGGGAGTTCAGCCCATTTCCAGAGCTGACTCAGGCCTGGGAAGGCCGGATCCAGAACACTTCTGGGTGTCCTGACCCACACGGCACAATTTGCGTTTTTCTGCTTGTGACAAAACATGGAAGCGCTCTGGAGAGCAGAGTCCAGGTGCAGCAGCACGTTACAAACCCCGGTCACAGAGCCTGCCTCGAGGATTTCGCACTCTCCCATTTCCTCCCTCGCAGTTGTTTCATTCAGCTGTTTGTTCAGCCCTGTCTTAGCAAAACTGTTGCCTCATCAGAGAGGGGGAGGGACATTTGTTTCTAAGGGGCCGGTTTGATCCCTGTCCCCCCAGCCCGGATAATTTCTCTGAGCTGTTCCAGTGCAGCTGCAGGACTTCAGTCAGCACAGCTGAAGGTGCTGAGCGCTGCCGTGAGGCCAGGAAAGTTCCTGCTCTGCTCCAGTGACCAGAAGACAGGAATTTCTTAACTCAGCTGAGCCCTGTGAGGATTCCTCACCTTTAAGGGCCAAAGTGGCTCTCTGAAGAGCCTAACTCCTGCATTTTCCTCATGAAGAGATCATGCTTCTGGGACCGAGCCTTCCAGTTGGTGCAACAGGGAAGATGATGGAAAGCAGCTCCTCTGCAAGCACACCACTTCTTTCTAAGATACCAGTTCCAGAGTGGGCTTCTACCATCGGTTCAAACTTTGGGAAAAAAACAAAGACCATCCTGAAGTTTCTGTATAGTTTTAGCTTACTAGCTACAATTAAAAATGTTAAAGAAAAGTAAGTGCTATCTAAGCATTATGAAGAAATAGAGATATTTTAAATTCTGACCTGTCTAGAAAGGATTTTTATCTGTTAGAAAAGAAGTTCTGTGAAAAACTAGGAGAAAGTATTTCACAGGACTATGTCATCTATTTCAAAAAAGCTGCTCTTTAGGTTCTTCAAATTCCACCATTTCTGATATTGAGCCCGATTTAGAGAGGATTTAACAAAGACTTTACAGGCACTGTTATTATACTTGATCCAAAGAGAGCTTCATGATCAGTCACAGAGGAAACTGAGCAAGGAGAGGGCAGATACCAATTCTGTGTCTGAATTAATGGCCAGAGGTTCACCATGAGAGAAGATCAGAATAAATGCAAGCTGCCAGATGGCTGATTCATTTTCCCAGGCAGGAGACTCATGCTCACGCTGCTTCCTTTTCTTTTGATGCTTCTTCCTTTTCTTTCTCCTGCAGAATAGGAACCCCCTCTGCAGTTCCATTTCCTCATTTGTATTATTAGAAAAACCCAAATAAACAAAACAACCAATCAAAACCAAACAACAACAACAAAAAACCCAAAACAACAAACAACAACAACAAAAAAATCCACCAACACACTACAACCCACAATAATTTATTTATTTACTTATTTAAAGAATTTTGAGAATTGGAAAAAGAAACCAGA
This sequence comes from Dicaeum eximium, assembly GCA_013396995.1. Taxonomy (NCBI): domain Eukaryota; kingdom Metazoa; phylum Chordata; class Aves; order Passeriformes; family Dicaeidae; genus Dicaeum; species Dicaeum eximium. The sequence goes on from VWZP01010724.1 coordinate 3,574,817, forward strand.
ATTTGTATACTGGATTTGTCCCAAGGTGAGGTGGTGGCTTTGATGGCCTGTATTGAATAAGCCATGACCATAGTTTTGTCTGTTGAGATGGGTACAGAGGAAAAAAGCAGTCTTCCCAGTCAAATTTTTTTTTTCCCCAGATTTTTGAATCTGGCTTAGTCACTCCAGGGAAATCTGCTCTAAATCCTTTTGAAGATGAGCTATTACATAAGAAATAAAAATAAAGACCAAAAAATGGGTTACTTTCCCATAATTTACAGGAGAGAGATTGCACATCAGTAGCTCTTTAGGTCTTTCCCTGCTCTGTGAATAATTTCTTCCTTTTTCCATTTATGTAAGTCTGCCTTGTGTGCCCCTACTTCTCACAGGTCTTTCCAGAACACCCAACTCGTGTCTGAATCTTCTTTGATTCAGTAAGTTTCTGCCTGCTCCTCCTGTGAAGGAGCACAGAATCACAATTTGTCCCGTACCACTACAAAGGAAAGACGTTTTAACTCCCCTTCATTATCAGCTTTAAAAATGAAGAAAATCTCAGTAAGTTGCAGATGCCTTCCTGCTAATTGCATTATGAGCAGCAGCTTTACTCAGTCGTCTGTGCCACTTGTCTCATACTTATTCCCCTGTTTGAGTGAGGTACTCTTTCCATGCCTCATTCTTTGAGATAAAAATCCCTTAGCCAGGTTCTAAAGTTCCATCAGCAAACTGTGTAAAGGCCACACCAGTTTTTGACAGGACATAATGAAAAGCCCTTCTGGCTGCAGTCAGGACACGTTGCTGTCACTTGAGGCATCACCTCACCCCAGGTACAGGAACAAGTGTTACCAACCAGGCCACCTCTCCTGGATTCAGGACACAATGTGCTCCAGTTTCCAGATGTAGGGAAGCTTTTGAAGACACAGGCAAGACATTATTTGTGTTCTGTAGCTAAGTCCAGGCAGAGGGACCATGAATCAAGGTCCATTTTGTGAGTCAGGGACTATGACAGCATCAGTGACAAAGTCTGAGGAGGAAGCACAGGAACCAGAGAAACACGTTTCAAACTGGGTAAGCCAGGTAAGTGGAAAGGCCTGCTTAAATGCAGCAAAGAACAGAGTGTGCAACAGAAAAAGGGCTGGGGTGAGAAGCTGCCGAGAACCGAAATAAAGTCAAGCAGGCCAAACAGCACAACTGATGCCAAGCAAGCGAAGCAGCTTTAGCTGAGAAACAGCTGAAAGCCAGTGAAACCATATCATACTCTGGGTGTGTAGAGTGCCTAACCCATCAGGAACACAAAGCAGTTCTCAGCTGGTCAGAGCTCATGGGGCTCCAGCTCCCCTGAGACTGACATGGAGCCAGGGTTTGCCTAAAACGAGGAGAAAGGAGGCTGGCTTGTGGTTAGGTGACATTAGAGTGGAACTGAGACAGAAACAACACTATTCAGCTCAACCTCTGCACAGGATCACAGAGCAAAACAATTATAAACAACAAAGTCAAATACCTTTCTGTTTAAGCTCTGAACAAAGTCCTCTATCAAATATATGGGACAGCACTCCTCTGTATATGCAGGCAAACACAAGATTTGGATGATGTACCTTGGTCTTTTCCCCACAAATTACTGAGGCTGGAACTTGGGGGCTTAAAGGGGAAGTCTGGGCAATGGGGGGTTGTTACTGACAGATAAGGTCAAGGAACAGATAACTCTTTCAGATAGACTTGTACGGTTTTCTGGGGCTGACCTACCACATTCCCAAGGCCCTCTATATATGTCCATCCCTAATACAAGTTTCCTTTGGTTTAGTTTTCTCCATCAACCAACTTCAAGGTTTCTTTCAGACTGTGTTTCTCACAAGTCACTCCCCTACTGCCAGTTGTGTCTGGGGCTCAGGGCCTTTTCTGCTGCCTCAACTCTGACACAGTGGGTGGTAGAAGCAAAGCAAAGTGTGAATGTGTCATAGCTGAGATTAATAGGGTTTTGTAAATGGCACAATGCATAGCGAGTAGCAAGGAATACAACGGTTTATGACGTGTTGGGGGCTTGCACAGATGTTCAAAACCGTTAAGATAAAAATACATCTTTTAGACTGTAACTTTCTTTAGTGTGACAGTAGCAGTCCTGCAAAGCCTCAGTGCCAGCAGCTGTGACCCAAGTGTTTTCCCCTCGGTGGCAAAGGGCACACCTGGGATGCTCACCATAAGCACGAGCACAGCAATTCCCACTCTCAGTCCCCCAGGGAGTCCCCACTTCTCCATTCCCTGTACCTCGGGTTCCACTTGTGGGCCTAGCAGAAGTGAAGCTCACAAACTGGAACATGGGTCTTCCTAAAAGAAACTTGCAATTGCCGATGAGGCCTTTAAGAAAGCAACTGTTGACAAAGTTATAAAAGTCCTAAATTGTGATGCAGACGTCAAATTGTTATTTTTGGTACATCTGTTTTGCAAAACACCCATTTGAAGCAACAGTGACTTTTCTGGTGCTTGTACCCTGGGGACAGAGCTCCCATTCTGACTCAGGTAACACCACATGGCTCGGTTATGCAGGACAGGGAGGTAAAGTCAGTCCTGGACTCAGAAGCTTTTCTCTGTAACACCAGAGTTAAAAGGAAGAGATGTCTGTGGCTGGATACCCACTTTGTAAAGCTTGTATTTGGAAGATTAACTATTTGGCTTAAGTGACGACAGTCATCATACACTGCAAAATTAAGTTAACATAAGAGAAATTGTGTCAAGAGTTTCACAGCAAGATCTAACTATATAAAATCAAAAAGACATAACATGAATAAATTTAAATGCTGTCTTGGCAATCTTTGAAGATTATATTAATTCACTCTCCAAAATCTGAAGGTGACCATGTGCATTTATACTAAACCCAGCTTTTCAGCAATTATTGTAATGATTCTTCTAGACGTTTTCACAGTGGGACTCTGCAAATGTGTTTTTCATTTTTTGATTGTAAGCACCACTTTTCAATCTGAGAGCAAAACTAATTCCAGTATCTTTCCAATATATTCCAATAATTATTACTTACCAAGCAGTTTATCTCAGCTAACACAACAGCTATCCAGGCTATGATACTGTAAATTAGTAATTATCTAAAGGCAACCAAATAATTTTTGATCAGCTTTAAATATTATATACTCACAATATAATTAATACCATTTTGTCCCAGATTTTTCTTGAGGTTTTGTCTATCCAAATAATTAATAAATGAATATATACCATCTTCTTTCCTGTCCTAGGAAAAAGCAAGTTTCTTGGTAAGTTAGTCACAGAGGCATGTTCTCTGAGTTAACACTTGTAGTTTTACTGTAATGTTGTCACTATTGCTTAATAGGAATTCATGGTTAAGAAAAAATTAAATATATAATCTGAATTTCAGCACAAGTTGTTTATCATCACAAGCCATTTGTCTTCTCACAGAAAGCTACATTATAATTACAGCACATTAATTGCTGCACAGCAGCATTGGTAGAGTTCTTGACACAGTGACATGACACAGTGGCATTTGCCAAGATGAGAGGGTACTTTCAACAACCTGAATCAGTGCAAAGCCATGGCAGGAGCAGGGGGGAGGAAACATTTCCGTGATCAGGTTTCCAAGCTACTCAGTAAAACTTAATGCATGTAAACCGCACAAAAAACTGGTAAGAGGGGGAGTGTTCACTCATACTTCAGTTCCACGAGGAATTAAGGTGGAATTAAGATGGATGTGGGTAGACTGGCTCTTCCCATCTGACCCTACGGAGAAGGGGACCAGCACCCTTCAAGAGCCACATCCACGAGCTGAGCCCAGTCCAGAGAGAAGCGCAGCAGAGAGGAGAAGCCTCGGCGGCAGCACTGGAAGCAGCTCTCCCTCCTTCCCTGGCAGCACTGGAAGCAGCTCTCCCTCCTTCCCTGGCAGCACTGGAAGCAGCTCTCCCTCCTTCCCTGGCAGCACTGGAAGCAGCTCTCCCTCCTTCCCTGGCACCTGGCCTTGCTGGCAGCAGTCAGCCCTGCACAACGCAGAGGGTAACAGAGCACTGTGTAACAACACACTGGTCAAATCCTCACTGCTGCAGAAAAACACCGCAAAGGCCAGAAAAACCTCCAGCTCCTCCTCTGCTCCATGGATAGCTGCCTTTCACACATCAGGTGCTTGAACCTGCACACCTTGTAAGGCAGAGCAGATTCTCTTCCAAGCAGTTCCTGAAGACCACAGCAGCAAAGGTCACTGCCCCCGTAATGCTCCATCCTAGAGAACACCACTTCAGCTTGGTTTCACATGAACACCATATTCAAGTGCCTGCATCAACCTCCCACTCAGTTACAATTCAATTCCAACCACCCATTGTATTTACATTGCTGTTAATTACAATAAAAACAAATAGAAAAGGTAACTTTAAAACCCATGCTGATTAACAGCAACACTTTGAAAACCTTAACAAACTGTTTGTCCTGTAGCTTCAGACTGTACATACAACTAACAAAAAAACCCACTGAAGAACTGTGGCCAAAACTGAACTAACCAGACAATATTAAAATGAATATTTAATTACTCTAATTGGGAAAAAAAAAGAAACAAACAACCCCACTGACAAACCAACAACCAATCCCCAAGCTATAACAATTTAAGAAGTTTTTATTGTATTATGAGCTTAAGATCAAGTCTCAAAACAAATTTTAAAAAAGTCAGACAGCTCCAAGCTGTAGAGACAGAAGCTGCTGCAATCAGCTGAGTAAGTCTGTGTGTTTCAGACCCCACATTTCAAGGCAGTGAGAAAAAGCTCCATGTGTAACACAAACACTGACTCTTTGGGTTCTCTTTATTTTAGCCTTCTGTTTCTAAATAAGCCATGCACTTCCCATGCTTTCTAAGCAACACACTTCCAGGACCTTATTGAAAACCCTTGTAAATCTCTCATGTATCAGAGTAGCAAGTGGTTCTGCTACTACAAATAACACCAAAGAAAGATACTATACAGAAGCCACCGGAAGAAAGTTACTGAATGCAGATACTTGAACATATTGCACAGCCCCCAGGAAACTCGTAAAAATTAACTTCCAGGGCATCTGTGTCCTGCTGCTGACCTCCACTCCATTTATTTGCATCCTTCATTTCTGTCTCTTTAAACACTCAGCCCAGTATTAGAGGCCATGGAATTTCTTCTGTTACTTTAAGATACTGAAAATCAAAGTAAATAGAAAAAAAATTTTCCTAATTCAAGCTGTCAGAATTTGATGACTACGCTAATAATTTTTTCATATTTAGTCTGAATAGAACTTTGATTATAGTTTTTTTCTTTAAAAAACCCTAATCATACAGAATTTGTAATTTTTATTTTGTCATCTCACTAAAAGGCTTTAAATCTTTTAATGTCCCAAAGTGATTACAATTTGAATTGCTATATAGCTGTATCTTTTATAATATCAATGAAAAAGTTGCAGTAAGGGATATGTCTATAAAAATATAAAAGTATACCTTTTAAAAGTTACCAAGCTTTACCATGAAGCAATCATGCAATGTAGGACAATGTGTTTGCTCCCCATTGCAGTGCAGAAGGTTCTGTGTGTGTGTGACCTACTTCCCAGCTTTCCTCAGACAATTTCCATTCTACATTTACACCCCAAATCGCCCCCTCACTGAGATTTAGCTTTGTAACAGTTTAAGTTAAATTTGGTCCGTGGCTTTCGCAGACAGGACTTTGAGCCGCTTGCCAGGCTCTGCAGCCTTTGAGCTGGATCCAGCTGATCCAAACAGCCTCTCTCACATGACTCAGGTCAAGCTTAGGTAACCAACCATCTGCTTAAACCAGTCAGCACCGCACAGAGCGCAGCCTTAACTAAACAAGCTATTTCTGGCAGGATACACCGGCTCAAGGCTAACAACCCCCCTTCCATTTCCCTTGATATGGACAGAAAACCCTCCCTGTAAGGAAGAATGGGAGCTAGGAACAAGCTGGCAGGACTGCCAGTCCATATCTGCCCCAAAAATCCCTGGATGCATGAATTATCTGAAACACTGAACTCCTCACAAAGGCACAAAAAGGCAAAATAAAACTGAATTCTTTAAGAATTTCTAGTCATCATCTATTCCCAAGACCAAATTCAACCACAAAAAAAGGCAAAACTAATGTTAGATTTATAATTAACAAACTTTAATCTATACAAACAATAGATTTTATTTTCTCTCTGATTAAAATATATTCATTATCCTTAATAACACTCAGGTTAAATTACTAAGTTTAATTACAAAATAAAAAGCAACAGAAAGCAGCCTTCTGTTATTTTTTTTAATGTGAGAATCAAATACATTGATCAAGGAACATCTGGGTTGCACTTTATTTTAAATATTCATACCATTCACAGCACAGATTAAAAAAATATAAAAGGTAGATAATACATTTCCGTGTATTCAAAACTTCAATAACATGAAAAACTATGTTCTGTATATTCAGTATTCTAAACCTTAGTGTGTAGAACTCAAAATATATAGAATATATACACAGAATATGTCAGTAGTTCCACAAAATAAGGCAGTGACATAATTAAGTAGTGATCATGAAACAGCTGTACTTAAATACAAGGCTATGATACTTTAAAAATCAAAAATGGGGGATCAGTCCAGTAAGAAACAGTTGAAATATTTTAAGGTGGCTCTCATTAGAATAGTTTTTAACTTTTAAATTTAAATGCTGCAAACTGACATGAACAAAAATGAAAGATTTCTAACATTGCTAGTGAATTTTAAAAAAACATGTTCTAGGAGATAAAGTTTAATCTTCTCCTATGAAAATATAAATTATGAAGCAGTGCAAAGTATTAACAGATAAATCAGGATGATGCTGTGTTAAAAAACAAACAAGAAAAATGTCAAACTGAACATCTTTTTGTGTAGGGGGAAAATTTAAAATGAGCCTCCTCTCACAAAGTGCACAGGGTACATAAAAATCTCCTTAATTTCTCGAGTTCCCTTCTAAACAACAGAATTAATGTACATTTTATATAAAGATGGATCTTTGTGTGAAAAACAGATGGCTAAAACCAATTTACTGAAGACAATTTATACATCTGAACCAGAAAAATAGATAGGGAGACAAGAATTAAATTAAAACAGACAAACCTACAAAGTAGCAAAAGTAACCATAAGGTTACAGCAGCAGGTTTGTGTGTATTGTCTGAATTATGTCACAACCAAAGCTACAGAAAAAAGATACTATTTTCAATCCTACATAATCTTTTTAAAAAGCTAAAATCTCAGGTATAATATACATGTGTACAATTAAATTTTAAATTAAATTATTTACAAATTTTATATAGGGACAGGCTCTTTGTACAACGCTATTTGCAGGAACTTCAGTCATACAGAGTCCTACCAAAGTGAAGCAAAGGAATGATCACATAAAAAAAGGTTTACATTACTTGGGCTTTCCCATATCAGGTCTATAAATTGAAGTTACAAAATATACATATTTGCCTTTCATACATATTGCTTTTTACATACAAAAGATCCACTTAAGGAAAATAATTTGTAAAGTGTTAAAATGTGTAGAGGTTGACAGCAGAAATATCTAAATCCTGCCATATGGTTCCATTCTGGAATTAACTGCATTTTTTACATTACATTACACATTTTAAAAATAATAAAACAGGAAACATTTGCATCCATAGTGCTGTGTATTTCACTAATACATAAAAATTTCCTGTATTTTCATAATATCCGTACGACACAGAGGGCATTCATTGAGTAACTGAGCACATTCCTTACAGGCAACCAAGTGACCACAGGGAATGAAGACAACTGACACGTCCTTAGCCATACAGATTTTACAGAGCTTTTCTTCCTGCAAGCGTCTTAACTTCTCTTCAGCACTGAGGTCTAAGGAAAATAGACACATAAAAAGAAGTTAACATACTTACTACCACTGAATCTCTTTTTTTTTTTTTTTTACACACAAGGACAAGGTTTTCTTCATATGATTTGAAGGTCACACCCTTAAAAAGAACCAAGAAAAACTACAAGAAAGAGGAATCCTAGCTGCAGCATGGAATCCTCTTTTTTTATTTCCTCTTCTATCTCATTACATCTCCCAGGCCAATGCAACCAGGGAGTACATCTTTCTGCATTTGTAAGAGCTTGAAATATCTATAGAATTTAGGATATGCATGTTTCAATCAGGAACCATTATTTTCACAGACCTCTCACTGGCAAAATTTCCCCAAAATTTAAGCAGAAGGTGAAAGAAAGGCTCATTGCTACTGGTTAAGTAATTTGGATTTTATTTCTTTTTCTGAGTTTTCCCAATGAGAAAATGAGGATGTGGCTTCCTTCCCTGCCCCCATTTTCAATATGGCCATATTTCAAAAAGCTTATAATCTATAACACAGAAAGAGTCAATTTAGCATTGTACATGAGCTCTTTATTATTCCAATATGCCCCATTTGAAAATACAAACTTCAGACACCTTCCCCTGCCACTTGGGGGAAGCTCTGCACAGACAACCACCAAAATAAGGTTCAGCTGCACTGCAAGTTCTTCTTCCCCACAATATCCTATTAAAAATCTTATTAAAAGGATTGGGTTGGTAAGATCTCTGCTTATCATGCCAACCAGATGGCCTTTGCTCTCCCTATGAATTCACCCATATGATTGGCTTAGATTACAAGTCTCCTGGATCAGAACTCCTGGGTTTGGTCTATTTGCAGAGTGCATCACAAGGGCTTTCTGAGCATGACTTGCATGTCCCAGCAAAGCTGGAACATAAATAACTGAATAGAAACACCATTTATGCACACTTGTTCTTATTGGCCAAGAACAAAAATACTTCTACCCCAAGCAAAATTGTACACTGCAAAATAAATGCCCCCCACTGTGACTTCTTATTGAATAACCAAACATGATGGTGTGTCCCTGTGCCTATTTCATTTTGCCACATCTATAGTTCATCTTATAACTATATTCTTGTAGTTATTCTTGGTTTTATTTTCAAATAGAATTGTCACAACCATTTTGGCTTTTTTTGTTAGCATGTAAACCTTTCCCAGAAGCATGCTGGGAACAAAATGATCAGTAGACTGTCAGTGTTACAAGACCTCTCAGATACCCATGCTAATTATTTTAGAGATTATATTTATAAATGCTGCTACACTCAAATATTTTAACACCTTGTTTGCTCAGGGCTTTTTTTGAATGTCTCAAACCAAATGTCTTTAATTTTAATTTACAATACTGTAAGTCTACCATAGGTAAGACTGGGATCAGAGAGTGGAATAAACAGATAACGTTAAAAAGTATTTTACAGACTAAAGAACTGATATGAAAGTACACACAGAGGTTTTGTAACTGAATAAGCTCATCTTGCTCAACTGGGATTTCATTTGGTTCTTCTTCCCTTGTATTTTCTTTATGAGCACTTAAGTCTGCTACCAGATCCTCAACAGATGTGTGACTTTCTCCAGTCATCTGCAATCTCTTTTCCATGGTGTTCCTAATCTCAGACAAACTGAAACCCATGGCAATGGCACTTTGTACCAAAGGATTCTGTAAGAGATCATCTAAAACAAGAAATTAAAAACAAAACACTTTAAGAAGGATGAATCTGATTATCTGACAGTATTGACTACAGTACTCTAAGACACATATTTGCAAACAAATATGTAATCAAAGGAACCATATTTCCAATTTCAGAATTTTGCTAATTGTAAAGACTTCAGATTTGAGTTTTCTTCTATCCTAGCTTTCCCAGTCTCCCCTCATCTATTTATATTATAGAAATCCTCCTAGATTTCCTGTTCAAATCAACTACTTGAAATTAAATAACATGTCTCATGTAACTACCATCACATATTTTGTAGCTGAATATTGAATGAAGTTCATCCAAAATTACAAGTCACAATGGGTAAGTAACACTACATCAATTTTAATTCAGTTCAGGGAAGAAAAAAACCTCATACATATGTTGAGAGAAACGAATAGATAATTTGAATGTATAAAACCAAAACACAGCACCACCAACAAGCAAGCAGGTCTACCCATGGTAAGACACAAAGCTGCTTGGGGAAACCATTATTCAGTCTGTTGGTTTACTTATTGCTCAAACAGCAATAAATGCTCAAACTCTCATAACTCTCAAACTCTCATAAATGAGCAGTATGAGAAAGATTTCTAAGCAGGTTTTGTGTAGCCACTCTTACTAGCATTAGCTCCCATTCCCTGGGATGAAGCTGCTTGACTGGCCTCCTACTCCCCCTTTAACTGTTTTGCCTTTTTATTGCTTGGTATTTGTGAAAAGCATTGCAGGAATGTGCAATAGTGGAAGATATAATAAACCACTTCAGCTTGCTCAGCTTCCTAGTCCTTGCCATGGGACAGACCAACTCTTCCTGCCCCATGACAAAGGGCTGTTTCTGTTCAGTATTCAACATTCATCCCCCAGCACTAATCCAATACTTGATGCACCCTCACTAGCTCTAAGACTGCGTCCTATACAAACTTCTTCCATGGTTCACAACCTTTACAGTATTTACCAAATTATATTTCCCCTAAGAGAAATAAAATACATTCTGCAGTTCTTTAGAAGCAATGAAGTAATGGAAGAATATCATCCAACAATTTGCCTGTTGTGCTTTATTTTAAAATGTAATAGGGTTATTTTTAAAATTAACCATTCCTGTCAGTATACATTCAAATATGGATATTCCAAAATGAGGGAGGCTGTTTGTTTTAAGCAGATACCTTTAGGAAGTATTGTCCTTTCAGCAGCTTCTGGCTAAAAGTGAAATATAAAGAAACAAAATTACAATTCTGGAGAAAGTAGAAGGAAATGCATACAGTTACAAAATTAAAAAATAACTATTTGATCTCAAGTTTAGTGACTAGAACTATTTTATCTGCTCTGAATAAAATTATCAGTATTATAATTTTAACCCATTTCTGCAATAATCATATGTCCATGATTCTTAAACTACAAAAGAATTCTAAAACATAATCAGTTTTACATTTTAGTGACTACACACAAGTTTAACAAAGTTCTACCAACAAGAAAATAAAATATATCTGCTATTATTCATCATAAACCTTAGGTTCCCAGGCTATAAAAGAAATGGCACTTGTTCAGTATCCAATATACAACGTTCACAAGGTGCCTTGGCTGTGATCCATAACCCAGGCTATGGAGAACTGGGAGATGCGTACACTCTGATTGAACAGAACCAAAACATACTGCAATTCTTTCACTTTCTGCCAATGAAACTAGCAGCATGTGGATTAAATGATATGTACATAATTAAAAGGCAACTTCATATAAAAGTTATGCTGATTTTTTAAAACAAAATTATTAATAAGCAAAAAACTTACTGTTGAATCCCTATATCCATCTTTTAAGTGAACATTATTTATAAATTCTATCCCCTTTTCATTGCTCACAAATCTGCACCTAAAAATAAGAATATTTAGATTTAATAGAACTGCATTAGCAGCAAAAATTTGTTACGTAACTATGGCAGCTTTGATAAATTTCCTACATCATATAGATTGCCTGCTTTTAAAATCTCTAAATGTTTAGTCAACATCTGTGATGTCACTGTAATATTTCTAAGAACATCTTGAACATTTAAGCAGTACTTATCTTTGACAGCTCATGCCACAGATTTCTAAAAGTAAAGGCTCACTCAAATGAAAAACAAACATTATGTTAAAATGCTGGTTCTTTTAGTCTTTCACAATCAAAGCAAACAGTCACGGGTCAAACAGGTGCCTTCCATGCTTTCTGTCATTATTTTCCAGCCAGTCTTAGCCACTGGGCAGAGCTCTTCCCTACCGGGAGATTTAGGGAATGCCGTAACTCCTTGACAAGAGTTCTGCAGCTCCAGCAGTTACTTCACCTTCAGGAACAGAGCTGCTGTGAGACTGACACACTGCCACTGAGGCTGATGTGCTAACAAAACCCCCAAAAAAGACTCTTTATGGTCTGAGAGGAAGTAATCAAACCTGACATAATTTAAGTAACCTAAAACAAAATCAAACCCATAAAAGAGGAGTGAAATGTAGCAAGAAAACATTCTTTAACTATTCATTGCACCATGCTAAAAACTTGGAATCATCTCTTTCAAGTGGAAGAGGCCAATAATTAAAAATTGCCTGTACCACTAATAAAAAAGAGAACAGCTAATGCATAAATACCAATCTCCAACTTCCAGAGAGCCTTCCACCATATAAGAGAAATTTGGGAGTCAATGCATAAAAGACACTGATATTATCAATATTATACAAGTAACTATGTCTTTGTATTTGGACAGCTTCTGTCTACCTGTGAGAACTACTGAGTCAAACTAATCTTAATTTCCTCAAAACAGATTTTAGACAACATTGGCAGTCTTTCTAGAAACTACTTCTGGTATTACTACTACTACTACTACTTCTGTCTGGAATCCTTAATCCTTTCAAATTAGAGAGAACAATCTTTCCTATTCCATGCCGCTAACCGACTTCTTCAGGTTTGTTTGCTCTGTGGCAGCTGTTTAGTCATTTTGTATCTGGGTATAAGTTACAAACTTTTACCTGTACCAAGCTATTACAACAACTATTACAATGTAGCATTTGGATAACAAGAAAAAACCCTCAGATACATATTGACAGAACTACACACCTCTTCTTGCTGAGAAAGCAAGAATTGGTTAAATCCAGACACAGGTATCTTCCCTTTAATAACGCTACAAGTAAGACAAAATTATTTGCATAAATCTAAACAGTATTATGCCATAATCAACCTTCTCAAGCCTTTATTAGTATGCTCTGCCATTAAAATGCAATATACTGTAAATAAGACTCAGACACACACCAAGGAACACTAAGAGATACCTTACCCAGGAAACCATTTGGCATGTTGATCCCAAGGGTCTTCATTTTCCTTCCATTCTTGCAATCCTCCACCACAGTGGAAGCACACAACGTGATCACCATTACCTGAGGAAACACACAAGAATAAAGTTGCATACTTTGTGCAGGCATAATACCAAGTTTTCAACTAAAATGTTATGTAAAGAAAAGAAATCTTTCTTTTACTGATTTACATTTTCAATTGAAAATAATTCCATTTTAACAGAGGAAAACACACATAATTTGAAACAAATGTTCAGGGGAGAACTGAGCTTAAAGAAACACAAAATAAGAGAAGGAAGTTTCCTGAATTTTATTTTAGTAAGTAATTATATAGATAAAAAACAAAATCTGAAAATAATCATTATAATGGAGCCAAATCCAATGGTAAACAAGGCCTGCAGATGTCTGCCACAAAGAATGAGAGATGTTTACATGGCTTTGTGGTCCTCATTTCCCATTAAGATCAACAGGCCCTAACCAACAACAGCAAAACCAGCTGAGAACTGCATCCTCTCTGTTCTAGCACTGTGCCTACTGTGATCCAAGGCTGCCCCAGAAACTGCATAAATATTGTTTTCATTGGAATGAGAGGAGGTCTGGATAGTTTCCATAGAGAGTTAAATTCTTCTCAGGCCACAGGGAAGTTTTCACAGAAGTCACCTGAAGAGCCCTTGGCCTGATAAGCTGGTGCCCAGTTAGTGCAACTTCACCATACAGATCTTTTGGTGCTTGTATGAACCCAAGAAAAAATCAATAAAATAGTTCTAGTGGGTACAAATATTGCCCATTTATAACCTATACAGGAATATAGCAAAGATTTTATTCATGGCCACAAGTAAAATAAACGGAATCATACTATAAAGTTCTGAGACCTACTAAGAGAGAAGTCAAGTAAGATTAGAGCAAGAAATTATCCCAGATAATCCCCTTTTCCTTGTGACCGAGTGAGAGCAACACTTTGCACTTGTACAGTATCTCTGAGTATGGAGTTTCAAAGGTCTTTAATGGTACTTTGCACCATTGTAATGGTGCAATTCCACCTAATTGAGAAACCAATGCACAGAGAGGGTGTCTTATCCAAATCAAATACTGCATGTTTAAGAGTAAAAGCTCTTCCACTGGTACTGCTGTCTTCATAAAGTAGGCAGTAGTGGTATTTGCTGGTTTTGGGTGTCCACAGGCCACGATAATGCAAACTCATGTTAACTAAGTACAATGGCACACAACCTGGATTGTCTTGTTCACAGGCTTTTGTATAGGCCACAGGCCCATTCTTACACCTAAGGTCTGGAGGACAGCACTTTGTTTCTTAAAAAATATTAACTCAAATAACTGTCACTATGAAAGATATATTATAAAGGTTTGAACAGGCAAAAAACATATTTGGCTGTTTTGCTGCTAAGAATAAATTTATTATCATGTTTATGCTTTGCTAGTAAACATAGGTGATACAACATATGCAATTTTACATAAGAACTGTGGAAAGTAAGATTACAGAGTAAAGAGATTCTGGCAAACTGTTCCATATAAAAATTTTAAAAGTTGGGATTTTTTTTTCATAACAAGGCACTTCCTCATGTACAATGTCTATGTAAAAGATATAGTCATTTCAAGGTCTGGCTTACCTGTGCTATAGAATCCAGCTTCTGCAAGTTGCTCCTTGTCAACAGGATATATCCAAGATAAAAATGTTTGTAAACGTTTTCCATATTTTGCCATAGAGGGATTCCTTGGGTGCTGTGCATTGTTCAGACCACTTATGCCAAGCTCAGAAGGAACAGATTCACTTGAAGCATTTCCTACATCCCGACCCAGGACAAAAAGGCATTTGGGAAAATGCCTCTTGTGTTCTGACCAAACTCTGTCACTGGGTTCCCAGTTCTTCAGTTTTCCACCACAACAAAAACATGCCACTTGGTCACCAACACCTGTATAATAAAATCCAGCATTAGCTAATTCCTGTGGTGCCAACTGGACATTGAGGGGCCAGTCATGAAAAGAGTTTAATCTCATTTCTTCAGTGCACATAGCAGGGTTTTTAGGATACAAACTATCTGACATATCCACAACCTGCCTAGTTCTCAAAAGGTAATCTGCCTCCACATCAGGGTCATCCAGAGCACATGGGAGGGCTGAATTGCTGGTACCATTTTCAGTTCTATTCTGGTAGGTCTGGGCAACAGGATCCATGTTACTTTCCAGAAAAGCAGATTCAGTAATAAATTTGCAATTTGGGGCAAGCTGTTTGTGTCTCTCAACTGCAGAATCCCCAGGCACCCATCCTTCAATAGTTGTATGGCAACTGAAGCACTTCACTTTGTCACCTTCTCCAGTATAAACAAAGCCAGCTTGTGCTAGAGCTAACACAGAAACAGGACAGCTCTGTGGAAATCCAACAAAAGTTCCCCGTCGCTCGCATTCCTGTGCCCAGTCCTGGGCACCGTCAGTGTCTGCAGAGGCACAAGCTTCTGAGTTCTGTGGGACATTACAGGTCATCTCTTCATCAGCAGGGCTCCCCTCTGGATTTCCGAAACAAAGAATACATGTTTTGATTTCCCAGACAGAAGGACAGATCATACCCATATACAACCCTGAAAGCTGGCTAAATTCAACTACCATCCTTTATGTATTAAATAACAGCTCTTCCTCTTCTCCCCCACTTCACCCTTGCCTGCATTACCTGCCACACAGAGGCAAACACCAAGGTATTAAAACCAAAATAATAAAAAATTTGTAAAGAAGAGCAAAAAGATCGAGATGTCTTAAGAGGCCTATAAACATTCTGTAATGTCAACGCAGATGTTACAATGATTACTTCTATAACACCAGATTTAGCTTCTACAAAACCTTTTTTAGGGTTCAGAAAGGGAGGGGGAAATTAAAATGCCTATGTATTGCAGGATTGCTGCATCCTGTGCCAAGATGACAAAGACAATTAAGCAATAAACAGGTGGAGAAAACGTGACGTCAGACACCCGGCATGGGTGCTTCATGTAATTATGGAGACAAAACCTCGGAGCACCAGCCTTAATTCCTTCTGTCCATCAGTTCATGACTAATGTAATAACACTAGAAATTACACTGGTGCTTTTTGTTTTAGCTGAGCAAATTCAAAAATAGCATCTGAATAAATTGCATTGACTGACCTACAAATCTGACCTATACGTTTTGACTTTGAAGGGCAAAAAGCAGTAATTACATTTAGTAATATGAAAGTTATCATAAAACATGTATTTTTTATATACATACACATATTGAAAACAATTGGTTTTTATAATGAAGTCTTAGAAGTCTTTGTGTTGATTGCTTATGTTTATTTCCTTATAAAACCTTATTTTAAAGCCTCTAGAACTGTCCCTGTAAAGATCTCAAGTGACCTTAAGTATCTATCACTACTACACTGCATTCATGAAAGAACTTGTATTACTCAAAACCAGTTAGCTGCATAGTAATTTTCTTATCTGCATGCCTGAAAGACTTTCTACAAGAACACAAACAAAGCCTACCTCACATCCTTCAGAGACTCCTTTTCAAACTGTCCATTGAAAAAACCAAAACAAATGTATATGGCTTTTGCTGTATGAATAGCAGTACACCTCTATTTCTATTGTATTTCTATAGAAATGAGTTCAGAAACAGTGAAAAAAAAATATTCCTATTTAAATTTTTTACATTTTAATTTTTTGGTTTATGTACATTAGTTTTTCCTACAATGCCATGAATACTTCAAAAATCCTTTTGTTAACATGGTGAATAAAATAGAAATTATGCTTTCCTCATGGTGATAATGAAAATATTTGCCACATTTGGATTCTCTGGAGTCAATCCTCACAATCAAAACAGTATGAAAAGCAGATACCAAGAACAATGAGTACTGACACAGAAGGTACAATCACAACAGATCAGTTCTTTAATATGAACTAGCTTTTTCAAATTATATCAACCACATAGTTTAATCATGATCACCATCTAACTACTGCAATGACAGAAGCAGGCCCAGTCCCTCCCAGGTAGAGGCAAGGTTTACAATGCTCCAGCCACACTGGGAAACCCTTCCCTTACAACAGCCCCTTGAAACTTGGCTGCTTTACATTTCACTACCGTTTGATCTATGAGAAACATCTTTATCAAGCATTGAGGAGAACTCCTTGCCTGTGTAAATACTGTTTTATATACAATGTTAGTACTACTTTAAACAAAGTATCATGTTCAATTATTTCTATTTCAAACAACTGTTAAAAGCAACTACTCAAAGTGTAAAATTACAGCTAGCTTAGGAAAACAACTTCTGCACGTTTTTTAGCAGTTGCCTAACTCCAGTTGGTTGGAATAATGATTTAGAACAATATCTGGCATCATAATAGCACTCAGATATTAACTGCAGCAGAAATGAGTGAGGGTAGATTTTTTAATAGTTTACAGCTAAGAAACATAAATTTACAAAAATTTGCCACCTAAGATGGGCACACAAACCTGTTTGTAAACATCTGAATTTAAAACATCCTGCATTTGAACATCTATTTGCCACAAGACACCATCCTCTTTCAACCTGAATTACCAATTATATAGACTACTGATTGTTTCAGAAGAAAAAGTAGAGACAAAAATATATAGCAAAAATGTTAACTTATTCAAAATGCAAAATTGCACCGTGGATCTGCAAAACAAACATGTTTAATTCAGCTTTAAAAATATTAACAGATTGAATTTATGCAAAAATACAGCATGATCATATTACCTAGATCTGCAAAGTTTCAAAGGAAAAGTACAAAATTCACTTTTCCCTTTCAAGTGTATTTTACTAGATATGATTATTTTCATCCTTAATCCCAAAGCAGAGTGGCATTATAAGGAGTTATTTTTAATTCTTTTACATGACTAACATGGCAGTAACCTCCAAGTCAGAAATCTACTTGCACAGCCTCATGTTCCTGACCAAAGGGTACATGCTAGTGTTTATTGTTGACTGAATTTTGAAATATGAGTAGTGCACCAAGTAAATATCAAACAGAACATACTGTACCAGCTGACACAGAGATTATGCATATGTCACTTCAATGAACTTCAGTTTCTGCTTGCTCAGCTGCAATTAGACCAAGGAAGGTGCATGCTGCTAACTGAAAACCTACTTATAAAGATTAAAATGACCACAAACATGCTATATTTAAACAGTGTTTGCAAATCTCAGTGTATTTATATCTAATTATCAATAGCCATTTTTTTAAAAAGTTCTGTTTAGATATTTTTTATTTACTTTAGAAAGAGGGTATGTATCTCCAGAACGCCTCCTGATTCAGTGCCAAAGCTTACATAACCCTATCAGCTCAGCTTTATTTGTCTGCTCTTCCAACAGGTCCTACTTAGCCTCCCATCAGGGTTTGTTAGCACAGGAAGTCAGTCAGCTGCTCAAGGTTAGAGTAGGCTATTACATCCTCCTAATTTTTGACTTCAGTCACAAAGATTTTCATGCTCTTCCTGTCTTCAAAATGTACATAACCAGGCCAACAGAAACATACTAATTTATAACTATTTTCACACTGCCATTTTCTTCATGAAGAAGTCATATGGGTATGGAATAGAGAAATAAACAAAAAAAGATGGCTTCATGGCTGCAGGGTGTCACAGCACAAATGTTTTGCTAATAAATAACATGAAGAATCTGCATATATACATTTATATATAAAGTGTGTGTATTTATACACACATATCCCTCATCATCTTGTAAACTTGGAAATCTCTCTTGGATTATCCTTTATATTTTATTTTTAACTTTGTCAGGAAATGGGGATGACTTGGGAACTAATTCCAATATTTTACCAAAAACGAAATATGAAAGTTGTTCCTGTTGAAAATACTCTGCTTGCCTTTTTATTTAATAAGAAACTCTTGAAATCATTGAGGGGGAAGGACAATGATCTGCAAGACATGTGCAGCTTCATTTTACATTTTATATGACAGGAGTGACACTCAATTCAAGCTTTGCAGCATGCCTTCTTCGTCTTAACAGCCTTTCAGTCTTCACATAGAGCTACGTTTTTCATGTTTAAAAATCTTGTGGTTCTTGAGCTTGACTTTAAGTCATCATGCTCAGAATATTTTGGATTAGAACTCTGTAAAAAAGACTCCATCCTATGAAAAATAAAAAGCAGCAGAGGACTGTACACTGTTAAACAAAACAATACAAAAGGTACTTACAACAGTTTCTCCTAAGGAATTAGCATCCAATCAGACCAGGTATAGCAATGGATTAATCAAAGCAGGTACCGGTTTCATTGCTATTTTCCACCAATCTTTAGAACAAATTCCAATATTTACATTCCTGTTGGTAGGAAAAAAAAGGGGTTAAAAACCTTTTTCACTTAATCTTTAGCATTGTTTATGAAGCCATAACTTTAAAGCTATGACCAAAAAAAGAAAAAATTTAAAATTCTTTCGCTTGGCCAAGAAATCCAAATTAAAATATAATCTAAAGCTGAAAGAGTCTGAGGTTAGGGAAACTCTTAAATGTAGATAGATGTTTTACTAAAACTAGTAAGAGACATAAATTTGGGATATTCCAGAACATCCAAAGACAACAAAACAAAATCCTGGAATTAAAAACTAGAGGGCAGCAAAAAGGAGAAAGAATGTAAAGCAGACAATTAAATCCCATGATCTAGACTTTTCTCCCCTAGGAAATTCTGTATCTGATATTAAACTGGATTTCTAAACTCTTCAGCTCCCTGCAGCTGTACCACCCACCTTGGGAGGACAGCAGTGGAGAGAAGTCCTATCACAGGTACACACAGCCTGAAATGAAATCCATTTTCATACTTCTAAAATTCAGATATGAACACATATTTCCTTACTTTTCTGATAACAAATGCAAGTCTGCTTGTATCAGTGGGAACAGTCAAAAAAACCCACAAGCAACCATCCTCATCAGCATTCATTCACTTTTGCTACTGATTGCAAAGGGCAAGGTCAGAGGAGATGCAGAACAATCATTAAATCATTAATCATTATTCCTTTGCCCTTCTTGGCCAGCGCTGTAGGTGCCAAGCTTTTCATGAAAGGAAGTAGTTGGGGATTCTTTAAAGGACCTCAAAGTAAACTGTAAACCAATCAAGTAGACAGCAAAAAGGAAGCAATTAGGAAAATTAAAGATATCCAAATTAAAGCTTAACCAACCAATCCATCACACAAAAACTTGCTTTCTTAGAGACAATAATTCACTGTTGTCTTCTCTGTTATGTGATGATTTACTTCACGATAAACAATGAGTAATTAAGTTAATCTGTATCCTACTGCACTTTGTCCAGGTATTAGATTGAAAAAAAAAAGTATTTGACAAAAAGGTAAAAGAGGGTTTTTTTCTGCAGTTGGTTGCATTTCCTTCAAAATTGGTGTACTGTAAGATCTTGTAGTTTCTATATGTCCATTTAAGAAACTAAATTCTCCCAGTTAGCTACATGAAGTATTGGCATTAAAATTACAATTTAAGACTGTAGCAGTGAAGGGATAATGAAAGTAGTGCTGCAAACACGTTTGCATTTTGCAGCCGATGCAGATTAAAAACAGTGCAAAAATTACCCAAACCAAAATGCATACTTACACCCATTTATAGGGCTCTCAGCAGGAAGACAGAAGCATCAGATAAGTAGTACAGAAGCAGAAATACACTTACTGTTAAAGAGAAATATTTAAGCATACGATCCCAGACATTGTGCAAAAGAGAACTGCTTGAACTTAAATTACTGCTAAAAAAATTACTTTGAATGAACTTCTCCCTATTAGAACTAAATACTGCATTTGTATTAACAAGAAGCAGCTCTAGAAAGTGGTGGGCCTAATAAAAATAAAAATAATAAAAGAGTGGGCAAGGAGTGATAATATTCAAATGTGTCAAAAGGGTCACAGAGACCACAGAAGCGCTGATTAGCATGGAAAATTTTTCATCCACTTTTGCAAAGGGCAGCATTGAAGGTTCGAGCCGGGGCACGGCCGGGACAGGGTCTGGCTCCGCCGGGGCAGCCCCGGCCCGGCCCGGCCGCTCCC